>OX465243.1:11225886-11460483 GCA_949987775.1 Aproaerema taeniolella
TGTCGATTTACATATAACATAGGGTGAAATAGAAATAATTGCGACTCTTGAAAGGAAAAACTGACTAAGCGCCACAGGGCTAAATTTACAGGAAAACAGTTTAACTTTTGCTTAAAAAATAGGTACATAAACTATTTATTCTTTCAAGTAATTTTTTTCCTTTCAATCGTCAATCTCCATCCTTCGAACCATGAACGTACTCATGAAAACAAATAATTTTCTTCAAAAATCAAAGCTGTGACGAATTTCCATTACCTGTTACATTGATAACACAGCAAAAATACCTACCACTAAAGCAGAAAAAAAAAGAAATATTTTGACTTGTGTAAAACGGTGAGGATTTGAATGAAAAAGAAATATTTGCAGCTACCACCACACTTGCACAATTGAAATTCCTTTATGAAGGAGATTATGAGAGAGCAGACCCTGAAATTCAAAAATTCATCATCACTATGTATGATAGGTAAGGAATACAACAAATATTTCATGACAAAAAAAAATGAAATTTATATTAATTAATATTACTTTTGACAGGTCGTGCCCATCAGAGACGGTGAATGAATGTCGAAAGTATTTGTTCACAAAAAAGGACAGGCAAATTGAAAAACCTCCCACAGAAGCTGCTCTCAAAGAACATATATTAAGGGCAGTTTTTCAGGGCGTGCACGTTTGGGGGCAATGCCTTATAAAACAGCAAACCATACCTTGCCCTTCTGAATTTGGCTGGCAAAAAGAACCTGACAACGAAACTTGATTGCCACATTGGACCCAAAACGCCATAGCTGCTCAGGCGTGCCTAGAACTTATAAGATGTAGGTGCGTTAAATCTTGCGGCACAAGATGTAACTGTTTTAAACGGCAGTTGAAATGCACGGAATTGTGCGAATGTGGTGGTGACTGCAAATAATTTTTTTCGTTCAAATCCTCACCGTTTACACAGGTCAAAAATTTTTTTTTTAATTGCTTTGTGTAAGAATCTGCTTTAGTGGTATTTTTTCTGTCTTATCATTGTAACAGGTAATGGAAATTTGTCACAGCTTTGATTTTTGAAGAAAATATTTGTTTTCATGAGTACGTTCATGGTACGTACGGATGGAGATTGACGCTTGAAAGGAAAAAAATGACTTGAAAGAATAAATAATTTATGTACCTATTTTTTTTAAGCGAAAGTTAAACTGTTTTCCTGTAAATTTAGCCCTGTGGCGCTTAGTCAGTTTTTCCTTTCAAGAGTCGCAATTATTTCTATTTCACCCTATATGATATGTAAATCGACACATTCAAATGATTAATTGCATTTTTAGCTCTTTTCGTACTATGGCGCTGAACATGGTCGTACATAAGTATAATATATATTTGTTACATTAATAATAGGTAAAAAGATAATTGTGTGGTTTGTTTTTGTAATTATATTTAAAGAGCTTTAACTGAGTTTTTTTTCCTATCTTCCATATAAAAATCTGATAATAAAGGGATTTTTTTATAGTTTTTAAACTTGGAATGCACAATTGTAGCTATTTTTATTTTTTTCTATAGAAGCATACAAAAATGAGATGGCCAATAAATTTGTCGTCTTCGATTTATCCGAAAACGACACCAAATTTGACTTTATACCTCAATAACATCCACTAGATATATTTTTTCCCGAGCGCCGGGATTGAGATATTTGAATACCGCAATAAGTTTTCTATTTTTTTTACATTACCATTAGGTAATAAGTCATTTGATGTTAATGTTTTTGTAATCTACATTTAAAGAGCCTTTAGTGAGTATTTTTTGTTCACCATCTTCCATATAAAAATCTGAAAATATTGGGGTTTGTTTATATTTTTTTAACACTTGGAATGCAGAGTTTTATGCATTTTTTTATTTTTTTTCTATGAAAACATACAAAAATGAGATGGCCAATGAATTGGCCATCTTCGATTTATCCGAAAACGACACCAAACTTGACTTTGTACCTCAATTACATCCACTAGATTTTTTTTTCTAAACGCCGGGAGTTCGGTACTTTAACCCCCTCCCCCTCCCCCCTGTCGCGGAGTCAAGGTTGGCTAACGGGCTTTTTCAGCTCAGTTTGACCTGTAGAATAGCCATGCCAAGTGGCATTGCTCGACGCAAAATTGGCCAGGTCTCCATACAACGATGCCCAATAGGACCCCAGCTATCAAACGCCATTATCAAATCAGCTGCTAGGCCTCCATAAAGGCCTCCTCCAAGGAACTCTACATTCAACAATCTGATGCATTCAATAGCTTTCTACGCCAAATGCTAATGCTAATTATGAAATTACCTACAACCTGTCTTTCTACGTCACAAGGAATTAGGGGTTGGTATTTGTAAAAATGTTATAGTGTAATTTACGTTAATTTTAAATAAGTTTTTTCGAGTTAGTATCAAATGGCCGTGAACGTGTGTCGTCTACCTGTGGTGCACCTTTTGCCATTGCAACGTCCTTACAAGGCGTCACATACATGTGCATTCTTTAGATTAAGTTTTATTTATTTATTTACAGTTCTTTGCATACATGACAAATTTAAATAAAAAAACAACATAAACATGACATGACAAATTTACATTTAGATTAAGTTTTATCAACTCTTTAACTCAGTACTAATGTAAATAGCCCTATGTAAATAGCCCTATATACGTACGTGAGCTAGATACTGCTCTATACAAGTTTGGCAACGCTTAGATATCCATGGTAATTAAATAAGTAAAGTATAACATCAGGTAACCTCCTGGAAAAAAAATCTTTTTCTAAGATTAGGAAGCTCGTCAGCTCGTTTGTCTAGAAAAGGCATAAACATATTTTAAGTATTTTGAAATTTTTGCGAATACTAATGTACGATACTAAGATTAAATGATTAATTAAGTATAGTAATTTTAGCTTTGTTTTTGCACTCCAAAATAATACATTAGACATATTGACCTATGAACTTGTGACTTATAAGCTTTTGTAACTTGACCTGCGTTTGACATAATGCCGTAGGCAACTTATTATGCCTCCCATATCTGCTTGAGATTTTTTCTGGTGTTTAGCATAGGAGCGAAGAGTTCAATATGAACCTACCTATGTTATTAAATTGCTTATGCACAAGGGCTGTTACACTTTGTCCAGAAAGCGTTTTAAGATAATATTAATAATTAGCGAAAATCTATACTATAATCGTATTTGCTAACAAAAAATCTCATTCGTGGACATTAATGCGATATTATTGTTTACTAATATTAAACTATACTATAGTATAGAGAAACTTTATCAAGTTACTAAGTATTTTTAAACAAAGATTTTAGCAAATAACTCCTTTTACAAGTTTTGCATTTTCTTACGAAAAGTCTGTAAATAATATTTATATCTGTGCACACGGCAGCCCTAACATTGCTTGAATTTTGCAACACAGGGCCGAGATCGACTCTGGCGCAACTAAATGGTTCAAATTTGTATAATTCTAAGCTGTTATATAACGGCATTGGAGCCGTAAAGCCGCCTTCCGCGATGGGCCGACATAAAATCTGATCCGTTGTTAGGAATGCAAAAATAAAAGTGCTATCAAAGGTTTTCGATATGTACGATATATCTCCTCTGTTAAAACATGGTTTAATTTTAATATTTATCAAGTTTATCCA
The DNA here is from genome assembly GCA_949987775.1 of Aproaerema taeniolella. Taxonomy (NCBI): domain Eukaryota; kingdom Metazoa; phylum Arthropoda; class Insecta; order Lepidoptera; family Gelechiidae; genus Aproaerema; species Aproaerema taeniolella. The sequence goes on from OX465243.1 coordinate 11,229,514, forward strand.
TAACTCATTGAAAGTGTGTCATAGCAAATAAATAATCATAACTCTTTATTGGTTAAAAACGAACAAGTAATAAGCTACTATTTCACAGACTACCAACTTATATACCATACTAAAACACTCATAATTAGCATTCATTAGTTAGGCACTTTTACAATCGAATTTTTTTTTGTCTAAAACTATAACTAAACCTCAATTTGGCGGCATTTGGTTAATTCAAAACTAACGTGATTGTGTGATTAAACATTGATTGAGACAAACAGTACCTAACTAATACTAAGGTACATTATGATAAGGTTCAATGAGAGAATCGAGTAACCGTAGTAATCCAGATAAGTTAGTATAAGGATCGAGTGAATTCGAGTTATTGCCGGGGGTCGATAGCCCTCGTTAACGGGATCGGGAGCGATTGCATCACCGTGAAACCACCGTGTCGTCCCATGGGAGCGGAAGCCATGGCGCTTTGGAGCTCCGCGGGCAAATGTGGGAAACCCTGCCTTAGACCTATAGACTCACCATACAAAATATATATATATATATATAAATTATACCTTCTTATATATTATATATAAGAAGGTATAATTTACAGTGTTTAGTAGCAGATGATTTTATTTAAACAAGAAAATGCTTGTGTAAGGAGAATCCGAGGCAAAGGTAGGATACTCTACCTTACAATTACAGACTTTATAGGTAATATTTAGCCTGAGAAGCTGGAGTAGTGTCTTCAACCGAAACACTGAGCGTTAATTTTAGAAAAAAGTGTTTCTACAGGAAATTCTAACAGCAGTGCAACGAGAAGAACTACCTAGTGTTTGGTAGTGTTGTTAGATTCACTCCAATTTAGTTTTCTTTACCTGCTGGATTAATAAACGGTTTAAAACAGATATATGGGCCACATCACACAAATCTCTTTCGCGTCTACATTCAACGATCTTTTCTAGAATTCCAAATGTGTTTTGTTTCTTTTATTTTATTTCACCAATCAATTTTACTAAGATTATAATTTAAGTACGGAACCCTCTAGGTTTACCAAGCCAAACGTTTTCATTCTTCTGTAACGGTGCTGATCAGTTGTGTTATATCAATTAACGTAAGTCGACTTTGCTTTACTTAGTCATGCTGTGTAACGCTTTGCAAGTTAAGTTTTTGTCTTTTCTCTACCCAACCCATATTAGTATGGATGAACGGAAGTAATGAGTGTAATAGTTAGTTTAAATTAGTTTTTTTTTACTTGTTTATGAATCGTACGGTTATTTCCACAAGTTTTAAACATATTATAACGGGTTCTTACCACGGTTTTTTCTTTTAAGAGGAGCGTCTCAGTTTGGACTAGCGGCTCAGTTGTTTTTCATGCTGTCTCGATGTCGACCACCCGCTTCAGACTTGTGCGAAAGGAACAATTGCAGCTTTCCGGCGAAATGCCGAGTTTTATTTCCAAAATTAAGAGTTTAGGCGTCAATGAATTCTTACCCCAAAAACTTAAAGAAATCGTACGGTTTTGGTCTCTATTGATTTGTAAGCGTATATACAAGGTTTGTACGTTTTGTTTTTTCCAAAATTGTTCTTAGTTTTTCAACAGTCACCTCTTAAATGTTGAGAATTTTTTTGGCGAAAAATGCTGACTTTTAGTCTCAAATATATTTTTGTCTACTAAAAATATCACAAAAATCAAAACGTACGGACCTAGTTTTTGGTGTTCCTGATATAATACCAAAATTTCACAGGGATCCGTTGACTTTTAGGGGATGGAATTCATTGACGCCGTTTGTATGGGAAAAAACACTGAGACCTGACATTTCAGCGCTGTTGCAAGTTACCACTATCACAGATGAACTGATGGAGAACTGCGGAAGAAAGATGGTAAGACGTTTTGTCTTCTCTTAACATCCTACTCGCAGTTCTTGAGTTTATTTGCACAGTAAGGTAAGGATGATAGCTATTTTTGTCTTACTTATGCCAAGGCTAGAAAATATTTAATTGGATTAGGTTGCGCAAAGTTAAATTTTATCACAGTTGTACAGAGAAGTGTTTTTAACAACCTATTAAATGTACCTACTGACGAATGGGAGTAGAGCTAGGGGGTGGGCAGAGATATTTCACCCCTACGGGTTGCTTTAACTTTAAGAGGTGCAGCTCCCCTCCCCATACATGTGAACAATGAACCTCTTAACCCGAAGATACCTTGATATTTTCAAAAGAAAATCTATTTTAATCAAATTTATCTTCTTTGGATAACGTTTTTCAGTTTAATAGGCCGATTAACGTCCAAATATTTTGCTGTCTAATTTAAATTCCCAATAAAAATGAATTTCTAATTGTGTGCCTGGTGATGATTGGTGAACTTGTTTAAAAAAAACAGAACTACAAGTTTTAATAACAGGCGGCAACGGGAATTCCATAGGTAGTGGATTGGAGGTGCTAATAGCTTAAATACACGGGTTCTTAGTGTTTTGTAAGATGCCATTGTTAGTTCGGTATACAGAGGTCCACAACGCTTGACTAGCTGAGAAGCTATTCCACGTGAACGGGATTAACGACGTAAGAACAAAACAACGAGCACTTTTTGAGATTTTGGTTTGTCTTTATGTGTATTCCAAGGGAGCCACGAGGAAAAACAAGGAAAAGCCTATGACCATTTTTTTTTCTAAAAAAGAACGATAAAAGAGATCAGATCGGTCACAAACATCCAAACTTAGAGTCCGAAAAGTTATTTAATTCACTTTGAAAAACGAGAAATTACAACAAATACAGACGCAGGCAAAGAATTCCACATATTATGTTTAACGAGAATCCCTTATCAGTATGGAAGTAAGAAATTAATCGTCGTCGGAGGTTGAGGAGGCTTCGATCCTCTCACCCTCAGTGCCGCTTGCGCCGCGACTCTAGTCGGTCGTTACCGTACGGCCGACCCGCGTATTACCTTTACACACGTGGTTGGTTACTAGTTTCTATTTCAATATTTGTTTACAACTCATATAAAAACGAGTTATTGTCAGGATTTTTTTAAAGTGCTCCTGATTCGAAACTGTTGTTTCGTTAGTAGTTTTTACACATAATTTTATTTTGCAAAATAGTTATGTTTATTTCAGGATTTTTTTTAAACTGCTCCTGACTTAAACTATTGTTTTAGTGTTGTAATTATGTGTTAATAATTACACATTATTAAATAATACCAAATTATTATGTTAATTTTAAATAATTATAAACAATTTATATTGAATTTGACAGACAAATGATTATGAAAGTGAGTTATTTTCTTAGTACATAATCGATTAATGGGGGTTTGGAACAAAAATGGTTATTATAGATTTCTTTCTGTAAGAGTAATCCCCTTCGTGTTTCAAAGAAAGGCCGGTGCCCCTCAGTGGGGACATAAATGGGCTGGTAAAAAGAAAAATGGAAAGAGTCATAATTTAAAGTTAGTTAAGAGCGTCAGTAGTCTAACGGCTAGTGGGTCGGACTCGTAAGCGAGAGGTACCGAGTTCGATCCCCAGTGCCGCCATGTACCAATGACTCATTTTCTGAGTTAGGTATGTACATTAATTGCACACTAATCGATGCTCTTACGGTGAGGGAAAACTCCGTGAGGAGACCTGCATATTCCGGTCAGGTTCCTCTGTTAGCAGGGTCACGGAGGTCAGATGGCAGTCGCTCCACTGTGACTTGACCTGTTAAACCCTGGATCATGGTCAAGCGTACCCAGAATGAGACACGGGACTAAGCGCTAGGAAGAAGATTTTAAGTTTTATCTGTTACTGTATTAGTGAAGTTTTGTCTGCATAACATAATAAACTGACGTATGTATTTAAATGGACTGCTATCAGAATAAATACAGAAGTATTAAATTTGGGCACCGTCGCGAAAGTGTGTGTGTGCAACATAGTTTTTCCACCATTTTGCATTTACATTTCGGTTGAGTTACATATTAAAGAGTATTAATAAAATGCAGGAATTTCGTATAAATTAACTTTCTTATTACGTAATTTATTATTCTTATGAAGAAAATAACTGTCCTATGGTTATCAAATAATTATTCACAAAATTCTATAAAATAGTTGATTGTTAACCGAGGGTGGAAATAATCAATTCCCGAGGTATTTGACGCCCGAGCGCAGTGAGGGCGGCTATAGTCCGAGTAGGAATTGATTCTTTTACCCGTGTTAAACACTCTACTTTTCATTTCGAATATGAGGAAAATAAAACTAGTTGTTTTCTAAACTTTTTATTGATAATATATATTAATATTAGTAGTACCTATTTAAAATTAATTGTCAAATTAGGACAATTCGTGAAATTAAAAGTTACATTTTAAATATGGAACTCGCCGCGTAATTGTTGCGGCTTATTCCGCTCAAAGAAGTTTGCGCTAAGTTCACACTGGCTGTTTTTAAACTCACATAGCCGCAGAATTTTTTTAATTAGTTTTTTTTTTAACATAAAAACTCTTCACAGCTGATAGCAGTTCTATTTTTAAAGTTCATTCCGGCCCTTAGGTGGGAAGTAATTTGTATGAGTTTTTCCCTCCCTATGGAGGGAAGCAGCATTTTCCACCCAATAATCAGATCAAAATAAGACTACTTTCCGAGTATGAGAAATAAAAAAAAAATTTTTTATGCCTACAAAAAAAAGTTAAACCAAGTTGTTTTGCATTTATTCGCGTTTGCATTGATTTTTCGCAAAAATAACTTTCTTAACTACAAAGTAGCGTAGGTAATATCCAAAAGACAATTTGCAGTTTTTCTAAGATTTCAGTACGTCCCCAATCCTCAGAAATTAGAATGTTATTAAAAAAAAACACTTCTCGGGCTTAATCTCCAAATTTTTACTTCAATCAGATATTGTCTCGTAAAAAGTTAGGTATTTTCGGTAAGACTTATTTTATTACAAGTACTTATATAAAAATATTTTGTGCTGCTATAAAATATATATATATATATATATAGCAGCACACAGGTCTAATTTCCCCTACTTTTAACATCTTGTATTGGGTTTCAACTCTGAATATAATTTAATTAGGTAATAATTTCGCTTGTCAAACCGCGAGAATAAAAGTTTCACACCACGAATTTTACTACTTTAACCATCCATAAGTATGTGTTGTAATGTCCGAAATAATATTTTTTTCTTTATTTCTACAACACTAACATATAATGTTATCTATGTAGTAGCCACCGTTAAATCGGCATGTTAACTTGTTGCTGAGACTCCATTTAATTTGCCGTAACGATTTCTTTTAATTGGCATATTGTTGGACATACAGAACAGAATACTCGTACATTTCCTTGATTGCGTCCCAGGTGATGACTGACATTACATTATGCATAGCATTTTTTTTTAAATGAAATACTTCTGAATTGAAAGACATAAAGATGTACAGTCAACAGCACATCAGGTTACCACAAACTATCAAATTTCCCCAATGGATAGTAAACTCTAATGCTTGGAGATAAAATTGAAAATCGATTGAAGAAATTTGACAGTTTTGGATAGCATGATGTGCTGTTGTCCCTATACCTAAGTATATCACTTACATATCATAAATTATATCCATTAGGTCCTTCCGTATTACATACATGATTTAGAATTTAAAATCTTTATTCACTATTTTGTTTAGTTATGATTTGCTGAAAATGTGTTTCTTTGAATGAATGAATGAAACTTTAATATTATGTTCACATAATTTTGAAGTACAGTGTTTGTTTCATTTCATTTTTTTTAATTCCCATGATTATATTGACTGAGCTTCACCTGTGCCAACCGCCAACTCTTCCCAGGCATACTGAAAAAGCCAGTAAGTGTGGGACGTGACGATGTATCATAATGATGTATCGTGGGCAATAGCTATCTATTACCAATATCTTCAATGTTTTATCTAATAACCCTCCAAAATGTATGTCTAACGGGCCGTCATGTGAACATATGCTCAATCTACCCCGTCAGGGATCGGAGGCGTGAGTGTATTTAGCTAATAGTAATCTAGCTACAAAAAAGAGAAGTTAAAACCACCATTATCTTATTTTCTCTATCCCATTGGATTCTGAAGGTGTTAACTTTCATTTACAAGAACAAAGAGGTTTACTGCAGACCTTTTGTACAGATCTTCACAATATCTTCCTTATGTGGTGATCATACAGCTTTGCAAGCCATTATCCATTTTGCTTTTACAAGCCAAGGCTATATTTGTGCATACTTACACACGTGCACTTTTTATCCTTATTGTAAAGTTCACCGGTTTAACTTACAAATGAAACTAAACTTAATACCTACAAGTAAACGATTCAACAATACCACGACTGTTGTAAAGAGAACAGACACGAAGACGTTGATAAACCTATGCAGGTAAATGTAAAGTTATATGAGAAATAAGACTACAGGGCTTTAGGTATCTCTCTTTCAACCTCTCGGGTGGTTAATCAGTCCATTAAACTGAACAACTTCCCCAAGGAACAGAGGTCAAAATACGAAAAAAAAAATTGATCTCTCATACAAAATGCGCTATATGCTGATGAAGTTTGTATGGAACTCAAATTTTTTTTTGTATTTTGACCTATGTTGCTTGGGGAAGTTGTTCAGTTTCATGGACTGATTAACCACCCGAGAGGTTGAAAGAGACATACCTAAAGCCCTGTTTTATCAACATAGAACGTCTTCGCGAAGTAAAGCAAAAAAGTTTTAAAGAAACTTTTCAAAATATACGAGTATCTGTAAAATAAAAACAAAGTAAATAAAAAGTCCCATGAGTACTTTATATTACGTCAGAAGAACCGTTATCTACTAAGCGGTTAAAACTAACTAGTATGTAGTAGTAGCAATAAAAAAGAAGCACAGATTCATTCCCATACGTGGTAAACAGGGTAACAAGATTGATGGAAATTATCGACCATTTTTTTGCGTAAGAGCAATGAACGAACGTTTTTTTGAACTTTTGTTTTTTATCTGTGTGTGTCTGGTACGGTTTCGTAGAGTCAATGGCATTTGATAGGCACTTACCTGTTTAAGCAATTCTTTTTGTAGTAGAAAAAAGTAAAGTCAATTCAAGAACGATCGCAAAAAATAATTTAAGTAGATGTTGCAGATTTAAAATAAGCTTTTTAATAAGAAATTAGTGCTTATGTGGTGGGTTTTATTGAATTAATTAAAGTTAAATAATTAAATACTACTTATTTTTGTTCATAATACCTACCACCTCTTCTAATGTGATCGGGATTTTCAATCGATTTTTTTATTAATTGTTGTCAACAGCCCATAAATTGGACGCCTTGGTGGGGGACGTATGATGTAAATGGGGGGGATGTAAATGTGACGTAACGTTTAAATACAATTTATGAGTAAACCAGATTTAATTTCGTTACTCTTGTCCGAGATAAATCTGTATCTGTCTCATATGCAGAACTTTCACCTCATAATTTTGTCAATTGTCCTAACCAACCGGAAAACCAACCCTATCTTTACATCTGTGATAAAATCTCGGCATAACTTGCGTTAGTAACAGCCTAACGTAATCTGTAGAGAGGTAACCGAGGCTAAAATATCGTGTTATTTCGACACTGTGCCAACGGTACTCACACCGTTACTCTACTATGAAGACTTTGTTAAAGTTTTTCTGTTACATTTTTTTAAAGCTAGGTACGTCGAGATCAAGCGTAACGGCTCATGAGGAAACTTTTATTCAGAACAGAATTAAGTAAGTAGTTGTGTTAAACAAATTAAAGTAACGTTCATTTACGATTATTTTGCTCAAGCAGATACCTACGAGAGAACGGGGAAATATTTCAAGTTTAACATTTAAATTTTTCAGTTGATTAAGCAAAAGTTACGTTTTCAATCACGTTTTTGAAAAAGTTTTCAATTGATTAAGTAAAAGTGACTTCTGATCAACAAGTATAAAGTGAATGAAATTACAAATCACTATTGTATATTACCTATGAACATGAAGAACGATTTATAAAAGTCCAATATTGAATTTAATGATAACTGTTTATTAAATACCTTACGAAATTCTGGAGATTTCACATAATTACTGTTAGTTGCCTATTAATATCATTCCATTCACAAATTATTTCAATAAAAAATCAATCTATAAATATTGATGGTATTGATATTTAACGGCTCGACGTACCGTATACGTCATCAAGAATGTATAAGGTCAGGTAGCTACGTTAAAAAAATGTGAATATAATTACTACCATAAATATTACGATTGTAATTACATATTTTGAAACACTAAACAAGCTGGAGTTGATTAAAAAAATCTGATTTCAGAAATTACACTCCGTGTCATACTAATTAAATATTAACCGAGATGGAGATACGAATTTCGAAATCGATTCGATAATTTTTTTAAATAATATCAGCAGTGTAAAGATTACAAAAGTGACAAAAGGTTTCATTGCAAAAAATGTGACGTGGACAATCGCGATTGGTGGGGTCGATTGGAATGAAGATGACAGCGTGGTTCTGGTTGGCGGCGCTAGTGTGCGGTTCTCAAGCAGCGGTCCTGCCACCACCCTGGGCGGACGTCAGGAGAAACCCCTGCGCTGCTCATCCTAGAGGCTGGCTCATGCTGTACTGGCCTTCTGATGGAAAATGCTACACTATTTACAAGGTCGGCTACTGTGTATTTTATCTGTTTTTTGTCCCTGAACAATGACCTTATCTTTCTTTACTTTAGCAATTGTGTCTACCTGAGACTATGGACTATCTTTCGTCATTAGCATCAGTCATCATATCGCAGAATAAAAAATACCTGCTTAATCAATTATACACATAAATACCTGCTAAGATATGTACTTATTTATCATCATGAACTTTATACATAGATGATCAGTCATGATTAAATTACTTAGGTTTGTAGCCATTGCTATTATTTAGAACTAGGTATATATTGAAAAGATGTGTTAAAAAAAAAGAACTGTAAATTATTGGAGGGTTATTCGTCAATGGTAAAAAAGAGTTTCAATTTGGTAAAATCAATAAAAATATACCTAGATATGAGTAAATTAAAATAAACTAACTCTAAATTCATAAAAAAACAACACTTAACGCTTGAACATTATTTTCGCGGAGGTGCGATTTTTTTAACGCCGATTGTAGTTGCTCATGCTCATGTAGGTTAAGTTTAAAATGTAGAGTAGGTAGATAACTGAGAAAATTGCTTCATGTTTTATATTGTATCATATTACGACAGTTGGAAAGAATAGCTTCGTCACATTGTGAGAACTGGGCGAACCAGTTTAGTTCAGAGAGAGTTTACGTAATAAGTTGACTATGACCTCAGTTTGTGTCACCATGGTGCAGTTCGAGTTTCTGACTCATAGTTTGGTCTTGAATTCGTAGTAGGGGATGTTGAAATAGATTTTTGGAATTCCAGTTAATGAATTTCGATGTATTTGGTAACGAACGGTATAAAACTTATTGTTTGGTGTTAATTTGAGCAGATGAATCATCCAAAAGATTATTTTTATAGTTATTTAATTCATTAAAACCGTATTTCTTCTCCTGTATAAGGGATAGCTAGCAAAACTTTAGGGGGTTGACTCTCCCTATTAAAACTGAATAACTTTCCCCAAGGAGCCCAGCATATAAACAATAAATAAAAAAATGTCCGAGTTCCCATGTAAGGCAAATTAGCTGTACGCACAAGTATAGAGTGGTAACATTTTTTTCATGTTTCGACCTATGTTTCCTGGGTAAAGTTGCTCTGTTTCGTGGGCTGATTCACATCATTAATTTACGCTAACTAATTTAAAGGCACCCACACACAATTACAGGCACAATAGACAGTGACGCTACAATATAGGCTATTGCAAGCGAGATCGCAGGCCAAAAACTAGTCTTTGAATACACCACCACCACGTCCATCGGTTGCATATAGAATTTTGATGCGAAGTATGGATTCAATAGGTCATCGTTTAAAGTATACAACAGACAATACTAAATTCCAAGTGTGAATTAAGGCCGTGCTCACTACCTGCATCTTACGTTACAATTCGCACATTGTTTTACAGTTGTTGCCCAAATGTTTGTGTAATGCAACACAAGTAGAATGACTTGCCATAGATGTATTTTAAATGAGCAATAGAAGTCATATTGTGGGAAAATGGGGCGATACCTCCTCTGAGAAGATATAATGTCTCCTTGCTCTTACCTTCGCGTGCTTTTTGAACACATGGTGTACGAGATTTGCATCGCACTCGGCGTAAACAAGCACGCGACGGCGTAAGATCTCCAGTAAATGGTAGGTATTTTAAAATTAACGACTCGATAGGGTAGAAAAAGTATACTAATCAATACATATATTATACTTAAATGCGATAATGCTCTTTGAACATTTATAACAATGAGAACTGCACACGGCAATACTTAGTTTGTCTACGACAAGAGTACTAAGCCGATACCTGTACCATATATCGGTTATTCTCGTAAAAGAATCACTCTCGGCGAAATTTAAAATGTGCTCCTTCTTACCAGCCCATTTACGTCCCCACCGATGGGCACGGCCTATCCAAACAAATATACACATTGGGTGACTATCAGTTAGCAGAAATTAAAGATTTGAATTTGCCCATGAAACTGAACAACTTTCTCCAAGGAACATAGGTAAAAATTGTGAAAAAAAAAATTTTCGCGTCTCCATTCAACTTATGCGATTAGCAGCTTTTACATGAAAAGTCAAATTTTTTAAATAATTTCTTGGGTTCCTTTAGGAAAGTTGTTCAATTTCATAGGAATCACTCCCTAAAGTTACCCACTGAGAGTAGGACAGTGAGAAGGTACCACGTCGGTCACGGTCCCTGACCGGTCGTACCCGATCTTACTTAATACCCGGTCAAAACTAACCGGTTATTAACGATTTATAGGTTATTCGGTGGTTTATTGATACAACAATAATTAATTAGCGAAAGTGGTTATTTTGATTGCATTTTTATCAGCAGAAATTGCAGAACTTTTCTTCACTTCGTTATGGAATTCATCATGGCGCCTGTGGCGTAAAAAGTTACTTTTTTCCGTTCATTGTACAATAAAAATAAGTGTTTTAAAAGCTTTAATTCCTCAATAATGTTTGCCTCACCAGTGAAAAAATGACGCAATGAAATCGAAATATACGACACCAAGAGGATCATTACCTATTTTACAAATAGCAATAAATACTTGTAGACTATTAGATTGGAATATAGGCTTTTCGACGTGCGTTAGACTTGATGTATAAAACTAAATGACCACACCAAATACAGTACACTACTATAATTCGTCATACACAAGCGTATTATATATTTAAATTAATATATATTCATTTAAATTCATATAAGTTTAAGAAATCACATTTCATTCCTGACGTAATGGGGTACGTTACATTAGATATATAATTGTAGTGATAGTCTTCGTAAGTATGTTTATGTAAGTAATAAGTTGTGATGTATTAGTTAACTACTTGCCACCACATTATAGTCGCACATTAAGTTGGTTTGTCGTGTTATTTCCGACAGCAAGAGTGGCAATTTATGTCTTGATGATGTTGTTGTCCGCTGGTGAAGAAAGCTGCACATGTGATGTAGTTCGCTGGTGAAGAAAGTTGTAACTGTGATCCAAGCCGCGTTTAGTTCCTCTGTCAAGGGTAACGGAGGTCAGAGGGCGATAGCTCTACAGTGATTACCTAATCTACTAAACCCTATAGATCCCGGGCCAGGCTATTATTTTAGTCAATCAGAAAATATGAAAATTACTGAAATAATATTTTTCAACGTGATTCGGAAGCTACCGTTGCTTAACCCACTCACCGAGCCGCGGCAGACGTTCATAGAGCTTCATGATAAATCTATCTAAAGCATTTTACAAGTTATCGCCCGAGAGAAAATTGGTCATGAAAATCTGTTCTTGGCTCACCGTATGAAATTGGTTACGAATTTTTGGTTACTTTTGCTTTTATTCTGTTATTGTCTCTCGGTAAACTTAAAACAGTAAAAAATAGGTTATTCTGAATTCAAATTATTGTGAGTGATAAATTTAATAACGCATAGTCATGAAAAATAAAATGAATAAACAAAAAAGTACGAATTTTGAATTCAAATTATTCTAGGCGATAAATTTTATAATACATATGTAGTTATATTCATGTGCATAGGAAAATCAATGATTGCCGAGACAAAACATGAAATTAGAAACATTGTAGATTGTGTAGTCCAATGGATTACACATTGATTGTTATCTATAGGCGAGTCCAGAAAAATCAAGCTTAAATTGGTAACCGAACTCTCAGTATCCACCTATAAAGTATTCTTCGCCAGGAAGAAGAAAACACTATCTGCCACAAATCACTATTAACGTGACAGTTTTATCACGACCTTTACCCCAGAGGATTTATGTTAGGATATTGTCGTGTAGTGACGTAACAAGCACAAAGTATGTAAATAGGTACAGATGACCGTTAGCTACATAGTCTATGTCTAACCGCCACACTAATTTAAACAATACTGTAAGCAAATTAGTTCCTTTAAGATCCGCTAGATGGCGTTGGGCGTTTTTAAAACGCGGTATTAAATTGTTCCGCTAATTTACATATAAGTTTTAAACAAAAATGTTTTGTCAAGCTTTACTGCGTTCTCAATAAACCACTGTGTGCATTGATGTTTGCCTTTTATTTAAGCGCATCCTTGCACACTCGAAGCCTTGAACCTACGATCCCTGTATTAGATCTACTGGTGCTCTAACCAACTGAGCTATCGAGCCTTCAAGTCAAGCGAGAAATGAATGAGAATGAGAAATTTTGAAACATATTTTTTACATTTGTAAAGTTTATGGTCGCTACCAAAAATTTTGTTAAATTTTATTTTTTTACTGTAATTCAACTTTTTTGTATGAAAACGCTCTTTTTTTGTTTCAGAAATCAACCGAGCAGCTTTTATATAGTTGAAAACGATACCAAACTTGCCCTAGTAGCTAAAAATTTGCAGTTATGACTAGTTTTAGTGCGCGCGGTGTATGCATAGTTCATGACCCCCCCTCCCCCAAAATCGGGTGATACAGGCAAACTCCCGGGCGTTTACCACACTAGTCCACCTAAGGAACAAGTGTGCTAAGGCTCATCCTTCTATCCAAAAAATATGGGTTCCCATACAACTTCATACGAGAATGGATATAATTACTACGCTAATAAAATTTCTATTATTTTAGGAATAGCTCCTGCGTAAACTACTGAACCGATTTTGATGATTAAGGTGTCATTGGAAAGCAGGTGATGTGTAGATGTGTTTTCATATGTAAATTTCTAATAAAAATACATAAAACAGAGTAAAACGTCATCGAAATTGCAATTTGACATAAAATGCGATATGGGTCAAATCCAGCTTGCCTCCACATCTTAAAATAATTGCTATGATATCCCCTAAGCATGATAAAAATTTCATGCTTTTATCACTCAGAGAACAATTTTTCAAATTTCCGCCCAACTATTTTACTTTCCCTAAAAATTATTTATAAGGTTATTCTTATTCGTACTTGCTCGGATGTCCTACTAAATTACTCAGTCAAAAATCAAATAATCTAAGTGCAATAAAGAATATATATATAATTTCGATGCTAACTCCGGTGTATCCGTATTTTATACTGTTTTGTGTGTATCACGTCTCCTGTCACCAGGTTCAAGGGTCGGGTTGCGCAACGACACAATGCCATACTATAAGCAACAAACAGTACTGTGACTGGCGTAACGTCGTCGTCGTGACATGTTACTCCTGTTTGGAAGTGTAGACGAAGCTATTAGGTAGAGATCGGGTAACACAATAAGAAATCGAGTTTGAACCTTTGAAAAACAAACAAATAAAGGGAAACCACAACACATTGCCTAACATACCGTATGAAATTGGTTACGAATAACACTATACCCCATCTCTTTCCGTGGTGTTAGAATGCGTCTTAGTTTATATTTTACTACCGCGCTGCGATCGCCAACTTTACTATTTGAAGACACCTTTAAGCATACAGAGGTGGGCCTAATAGTTTTGAAAATAAACGAGCGCCAAAATATAAGATCGTAAAATTGTATAATTCGTAGCTGGTTACGAAAGTTTGGTTACCAATCCGGAGTACTAACATAAAAAAAACACGGACATTTTCTCTCTGATCTTCTAGTACTTCAAAAGTTCTTTATTCTCTTTTTATTGAAAATTTTCTTTAACATTTTATTCAGGCGTTTAAACTATTTTATTTAGGACATTTGTAAATGACTAGCTTTACGCCCGCGTGGACTACAGGTTATATCGTACCCAGCTGTGGGATAAAATGTAGCCTATATCACTCCTCAAGGTCGAATATATGTCTATACCAAATTTCAACAAAATCTGTTCTGTGATTTTGTATGAAAGCGTAACAAACTTACATTCACATTTATAATATTATAGTACGGATATCAAAAGGTATATAAATGAAACAAGCGTGGGAAACAAAAGTAGAGGATCCAATGACATTTATTTAATTTTCGTAAGTAGATATTGTGGTAATTACCATATCGTTATCACTCATCGGCTATTTATAGTAAATGCATTTTCGTGCATATCTGCCATTTGCGTCAGTAATGGCAAATTATGCATTGTTCTACCAAGAATAATGTGGTACCTAAATCCTATCAAATTATCACGATATCTTCATAACCACCGCCAGAAGTACAGACGTAAGTCCCCAAATTATAGAATTTATGTTTGGCTACATACACGCCTCTGAAGTTCGGGCTATTAGGATAAACCGAGCATCATTTGGTAAATCTTGTTTTTCTTTTCAAATACATTATTTTTTTTGTTAAAATGGATTTATATCAAAACATGGCCATAGTTATATGTAAAACCATTTGAGTTCACCATAGAATACAACTTACTACGGAGATCGCTTTTAACACACACATATCTATTCGGGAGTCGGTTATTTTATTAGATAAAACGTAAGAAGTAGTAAGTTGGTAGGTTGTAGTTGTAGGTCTTTCGCTTAAAAAGGCAGTTGTGTCAGCTTTCTTTTGGCATAGTCTCCGTACATTAATGTCCTGTGTACAATAATAATAATTGAAAAAGCACGTCATTGAGTTCATTGTGGGTAGAGCTAGAATTCGGCATATTTATAGCTGGGCCTGGGAATTCCATATGACATTTTTTTTGTGCTCCTCATGTAAATTATGTAGATGACCGTCGAGCGGTCACACCCAGGTCACACGTGGCGAAACCACCAGAATGGCATTTGAAAAACGACGCTATTTAAACTAAAGATCTTTTTTTTCGTTGGAATTTCTTGACATTTTATCAAAAATTGGGTTTTCAAAGTCAAATTTTCTGTGCTAATTATAATTTTATTAGTCATAAAAACATACTTAAGTAATGAATTAAAGATATGTAAGTCTTAAATAATGTT
Organism: Aproaerema taeniolella; assembly: GCA_949987775.1. Classification (NCBI taxonomy): domain Eukaryota; kingdom Metazoa; phylum Arthropoda; class Insecta; order Lepidoptera; family Gelechiidae; genus Aproaerema; species Aproaerema taeniolella. The sequence goes on from OX465243.1 coordinate 11,244,901, forward strand.
TTTTTTTCAGAAAGGCTACCCGTGTCCAGAGACTCAAGAACTGAGTCCAGGACGATGGGGCGGCAGAACCGTAGCAGAGTGCAAATGTCCTCCCGGCACGGCGCAGCTGCCTCACACCACTACTTGCTACAAACTCTTCGAGCGAGGACCTTGCAGGCCCGGGGAGTACTTCGCGCCAGTCGAGGAGACCTTCAACAAGCGAGGGTAGGTAAGCATCTACCATCGTAGTGTTTCGTTACAACGAGCAAGAACGGGACATATAGTGTAGATAGCTGGTTTAACATAAGGCTGGCTTTTTTGATGCAGACGTTATTACATCAGCACCGCAACTGTGCCTTTTTATCATCTTCATATCATACTCATCTAACTATATCATAAAACCAAGTTCGCCGCCGCGACTGTTTGTTTGAACGCGGTAAACTCAAAAACTACTGAACGGGTTTTCACTAATGGACGAAGTGATTCAAGAGGAAGGTTATGTGTTTAGTTTATTCTCAAAATCCCTACGGGAACGAAGTATGTAAACTTACGTATTACATACACTCACTTATTTCCTATCGAGGTAGACAGAGTTTCAAAAGATTACGATTCCCTGAAAGGAGCTGGCAGTGGGCACATTTTGTTTTTTTTTTGCTTTCAACAATAGAGTTGTTGCGATTTCTTAAGTTTCTCAAGAACATTGATGCACATGATCATTTACATAGACCACAGACCTTGAATAGTGAAGAAGTGGGTCGAGTCGCGACCTCGCGAGGACCTAGACCAGCAGAACATCGGTCTATACATATTCATAAACACAATCACGGTCAATTGCTATTCCTGAATAGCCAGGCGTTAGAACGTTGCGAAAGTGTAGTTTGCTGTTAGAATAGTATACTACGTCCATGAGGTGACTGAAATATTGCTTATTGGTGCTTATTTCGTCATGCCTCTACATTTTGACAGATGGTTCAAGCAGCGTTTGTGTCAGATTGGTAACGCTGTTGGTGACTTAATAATTTGGTCCAGGAACCACACAAACGTTCATGCTGATGCGTACAGTGGCACGTGTGTTAAGGGTCTACTATTTCAGAACAGTTATACCTTTTAGCTATAAGCATTAGAAGTATTCTACAAAAACAGGCGGGTTTTTGCAACTTATCGGTTTTTCCCCTTCCATGCTGGACTAGGAGTAAAAGAAAAACTTAGAATGTGTCAGCTGCCAACTCTTTCCAGGTACTGCAGAAGCCAGTAAGCGGGACACGAGTTGTGTATGATACGCTGACAACCTATCATATACAACTATACTCATATTCCATGAAATAACCCTCAGAATTTATGTCAAACGTGGTGTCATGTGAACTACATGACGCTCTGCCTACTCCGTCAGGGATTATAGACGTGAGTGTATAGATAGATACCTAGATCTTTTTTTAAACTTTATTTTCTTTTTTTGATTTCCAGGGAGCGTCAAGGAATGTGCGTTCGCCCTCAGCAATGCGCAGATGAGACTCTACTGTATTGGCCAAATGATGGCCGGTGCTACTATCGACTGAGCCAGGGACCTTGCTACCCTGGCGCTATCTTGGATGCTGGAGAAGATGGGATCGCCATCTGCATGGTAAGTTTCGACAAATGATCACGGACCTAATATAACTGCATATTATTTAACAGAATTTGATTCTTTTTTGCCGTGTGGTTCCACACAGAGTAGTATTACAGAATATATAGTAGTACGTAGTATTAGTATTCTTACCGAGGTATCGTAAAGTGCGAGTAAAAAATATCAGTGCAACAGCATACAGAGAATGAAAACTATGCAGAAACCTTTACCAACTAGTTCGTAAAACCTTTACCAACTAGTTAGTGTGCTAGTTTACCCCTCACTTCAAAGGGGAAAGTCTGTCTAGTGTCAGTGGACGACTATAGGCTGCATATAGGAAGGAGGAAGGGAGTTCGAAAGGTGCCTCGTTTGTTAACCATAATGTCTTTCAAGATACCTACTCTTAGGGCGCTTCTTAATATTGGTTAGTGAAACTTTAGACGGTGAATCTCTTCATGAAACTAATTGTTTCCAAGGAACCCATATGAAATTCACAACTTTTTTACTTTAGGGAAAGTGTTTCTGTTGAATGGGCTGATTCACATTATTAATTTTCAAGAGAAAGCTATAGCTAACACACCTACGTTAAAGATTAGAAGTCACCCTGTGTTTCGAATTTCCAGTGTCCTCAAAATGGTCCTCACCACTGGGCCGTAGACGGTGGGTGCTACGCCCACTACACCCGAGGGCCGTGTGAGAAGGGCCAGCTTTTCCTGCCAGGATCCAAGTGCGGCTGTGAGAGTCACCTGCCTCACTACCATAATGCTACGCAATCGTGCTATGAATTAGGTGAGAGTTTTAAGACTAACAAAAAGTCTCAAGGATGAGAATCGAAACAAAAACCTGACTTCCAGTAAAGTTATTGCAAAAAACTATTGTAAATTAGCCAGTCCCTCGTTGGGGACGAATATAGGCTGGTAAAAAATCTGTCAATTGAACTATACGAGGTGTTTGCTGTTATGAAGAAGTAATTTAATGAGTCTTATTAAGCCAACTTAATTCAATTGTCCTTTTCTTCTTTCAGACTCAATTGGTCCCTGTCCAAAGGGCCACATCTTCTCGATTAGTCCTTCGGGAGAAGGCTACAGGGCTGAATGTCGGTGCAAGAACTTCCATGCAAAAGCTTCTGATGGGGCTTGCTATAGACTGTACACGCGGGGACCTTGTGGGGTTGATGAAATGATCGCTAGGGGAGGACGGTGCATTAAGGTAAGTGGTGGGCTCATTCATAATAGGGGGTCCTTTATCAGCATTTATTGGTGAAGAGATTTCTAATTATTGCTATAGAGTGTAACTGGACTAGGAGTAAAAACAAAACAGAATGTGCCAGCTGCCTACTCTTCTCAAACACACTGTTTGTTTGAGAAGAGTAGGATTATTGCTGTAGCGTGGGCGAAAGGCTGACAATCTATGACCAATTTGCACATCCTTTACTAATCACCCTAACATTGTCTGGTAGAAAATGGTTTTTGGCATTAAGTCCAAAATACATCTGTGCAATAAGTTACTTATATATATAAATAAATAAATTCTATTTTCCTTCTTATTAGAAGTTATTACATTCAAAATGTATGTACGACGTAGCGTCATGTGAACCACATGGTGATCTGCCTTCCCTATTAGGGGTTATAAGCGTGAGTGTAAGGATAGGTGGATGGAAGTGTAGTTCTTGTGTGCGTGTGAGTGTGTCTCACAACGTTAACGTACAGTAACATGTTTTTGCACACATAGACTTAAAGGGAGTGGTTTAGGGTTACTTCCCGTCTCCAAGCATGTGACGAGATAAACGCTGTAAAACTGTTACTTGTTTCGACACAATTTCCTCTTCGTACTGCGCATGGCATTTTAAAAAAGTGTTTTCCATTATTTAATGTTATCTAGGTCCCCTGTGCTCGAGGGCGTCTCTACGTCCCAGAAAGAAGGCGCTGTTACCGGCCAGGGAATGCAGAACCCTGTCCTCTGGGTGAAGTGGTGGCGTTTGACTTTGACGCGAGACCAGCGCTAGATGGTCTCAGTCATAACGGCGTCTGCGCTTGCAGCAGTGGCGCGTGCGCTAGGCGAGAGGTGAGAGCTTTATGCTATGATATAAATTACCTGCCTCATGATCAAAGGGTTAAACTCTGTTAAACTTAGATAGCCTGAAGTAAAGCAGCAGTATGCTAGGTGCGAAATTCAGCTCTGATCCCACTATGTGATCTTTTGTATGGAGCAGGTCTAAGTCGAACAGTACTCTGTCACAAGTTCTTCTTCTTTCGAATCGATCGATGACAAAAACTTTAAAATTATTAGTTACGTTTGGTGCGTGCGACCAGGGCCCCGATTCTGTAACTTCAGTTGTGTATCGATGGAATGGTCGCCATTTTATCCATTCAGGTGGTAAAATTGAGAACTATCCAAATTTCATACATCTAATGACGCCTGCTTTGACGGGTGGCGCCACCGCCAACTGAATTTTCAGTTTGCAACTTTACCTTCGGTTGGTAGTGGCGCTGCTGGTCGGAGCGGTTGTTAGCAAGTATATGAAAATTAAATAGTTCTCAATTTCTAAACCTGAACAGATAAAATGACCTCCATTCCATCGACACACAACTGAAGTTATAGAATAGGAGCCCAGTATTAGGAAAACGTATCTATTTACAGTATTTTCAGTGGCCAAATCTATTAACAATATTTTCAGTGTTGGATATACGGGCATGCCACAAACAGGTCCTCAACTATGCAAGGGTCAGGTGGATGGGCATGATCTTTACTTCGTTTTAAATTCATTAAATTCATATTGATAAAAGAGTAATAACAATCTATTAATGGAGGTAACGCACACATTATTGCGTTGTAGTCCGCACCGCACCACATCTGTTTCTCTCTTACTATCTCTAAGGTAAACTAGAAGAGATCCCTTCAGGGATAAATCAGCCTTCATAGATGTTTCTTTTGTATAAGTGAGTAAGAGTTTGCAATAAAGAATTTACATACATACATACGTACTCGTAGTTACATACGATTAAACCTTTGTATCGCACACGTAGTAAACAAGTCTGATTTCCTAATGTTCTTTGTGGCATAGAAGATACATTTTTTTTCCCTACAATTCCGCATTTAAAAAAAATGTTTTATATCATTACCAACAGACTCTAACTTACGAACAGTTTACGTTCCAGGTTGAATCTTGCAGTAGTCGTCTCGGCACGGTATCCTTCAAGGGCGCGTGTCATATCCTCCACACGCAGGGTCCTTGTGCCCCTGACTCCTGGCTGACCAGAGACCAGGCCGGCCGCGTGCTGTGTCAGTGCCGCCCTGACGTCCAGTGCAGATCCAGGAGCTGACAGTTTATTGATCTCGGTGACTCATATTGAGTCGGCCATGTTTATTTTAAGGAATAGGCTAGGATTTTATGTAGTTTGTTCCTGTCATAGTGTAACATTACTAATAAACATGGGAGGCGTTTCAAGGAATTGATTGAAAAGTACAGAAGTTACTTTGAAATCGAGTAAGTAGGAATACACTGAATTTTATGTAAGGAGATAGGGAAATAGATTTGGTAGTAAGATATTTATAAGAAAAGTGTAGATTGAACAAATAAAACGTACATATTTTCTATACAAACATTTTATTTTATTTCAATAACTTAGCATGTACATTTTATAAAAATGGGTAAAGTACAAAATTAAGTCAATAATTAATTAGATTACTTACAACTACTTGCGTGATGCTTGTCTATATCTAAACTATAATACAAAGGAATTAAGTCTTTATGTCATCTTCTATTTGTCCTTTAATTTCGTCTGTGATTTTCCTGAAAAAACGAGAATTACTTAGATTAGATTGATGTCTTTCTTAGATTTATTTACTTTCAATTGGTATTAACAGTTCTTCTATTTTCTTTATGTCTATCTTTGTTTCGTTCTTATCTTTTGAAAAACAATTTATCTACTTATTCGAAATACGAAATTTGCCGAACCACAATAATAAAATAGAAGCATTGTATTTATCGGACGGTTCAGTGCAGTATCAGTGTTAGTTTATGATTGTTTATAAACCTTACAAAAAGTTTAAAGGTTAAGAACAGCTACTTGCAATGAGAATATGCGATATGACTTACCAAAGTATATCCTATAGACGTGATTGAAAGGCATTTCGATGGCCACAGTCGTCAGCACTGATATTGTAATTATTGCGGCAATCTCAGGGATGTGGAGCTGAAAACAAATTGTAAGAGTAAACAAGATTACACTAATTTCCGACGATTTAAGGTGAAAATATATCTTAAAACTGCTCATGGTACTTTTAGAAAAGTTGCGATTAAATGAGGATTAAATCTGTGAGAAACCACTCTTAAAATTCTAGGTGTTTCGCTGAAAACTCCTAGCAGCTTCTTAGTCACGTGCGATTGCAAGGAGTTAAGTTAGTAATGGTGTAAAATTAAAATGTTTTGGAGCCCTATTCCAGATGATACAGTCGAATACGATTTATCTGAAATTCTTCATACTTTGCGTTTGTGCAAAACTGGAGGTGACTTTGTATAAACGTTACGTATGACGGGCTTGAGGGCGACTTTATCATCCCTTGAATCATCATCAGCCGGTGTTACTCCTTGCTGGATATAGGCCTTTCTTATGGCACGCCACTGAGCTTGGTCCTCAAACCACTGCTACCTCACGAATATCATCATACCACCTAGTAACAAGGCTCCTATAGTTTACGTTAGCCGATTCGCAGTCTCCATTCTAGAACTCGTCTGCCCACGGTCATCAATACGACAGATATGACCAGCCCTCTGCCACTTTAGTTTGCTAACATGCCTTACTATGTTGGTGACTTTAGTCTGGAATAATACGATTGACAGTTGAGTAAACCTACCAACTGCAGCGGCGAATAGTGCTCAGCAGCCCGCTGCACTCCGACGTTGTAGAAGAAGATGGGGAACTGGGTCAGGTACACTCCGTACGCGATCTTGTTGAAGAACTTGAACACTCGCGACTCCACGAATGAGGTTCCTTTCACTGTTGGGGAAATGTCAAATGTATAATCGTTAAAAAATTAGGTATAACTGCTTTTCACAATTTGAGAATGAAGTTCCAGGATTTCCAGGATACGATATTCAGAAGTTATGTAACATAAGATGAAACTGAGTCGCCTTATTAACTAGGTTTAAAAGATTTACGTAAATACAAGCTTACTGTGAATGAGAAACGGGACTAAGCGCTAGAAAGAAATAGATATAATTATGATAGTTACTATAGGTAATGGAACCTACATAGCTACCTACATATTTTCAAACTTCCTCAAATTCTTTATCAAAACAATTGAAAAAGAGGTTGTATTTGTACCTAATTTCTGGACCACAAAGAATAAGGTCAAAATTAAAAGCAATACTTATTGAAAACAACTCGATCTGCCGCATTAATAGTTAATTCATTCAGCACAATAAGTATAAGCACCTGTATGCACTAACCATTATTACAGATAGCCCAGTGCGCGAGGCTCATGTAGACTCCCCACATGATGGGTGAGAAGGCGGCGAAGATGGCGGCTCCTCTGGGCTCGAACTGGTAGCTGTCCAGGCCCATCTCGTACGGATAGCAGATTGTGAACGCCATCAAGCCCAGGCTCACCATCCATATAAGATGGCTTTGAACCTATGGATGGAAAGGATGGAAAAAGATCGCTTCAATAAAAATTTTCAAAGTATAATTTTAACTTTGCGCATTTTCGTGATCTTACGTAAGAACTATTGAGACTCCCTCCCACCCTCTTGTCAGAAAAAAGAAAACATGGTCGACCCCCCTCCCCCCCAAATCGTATTACGTAATAAATAAATGACCCCCAAGCCAAGTTTAATTTTACTCACGTAAGAGAGAGTATAATTAATTTTCTTGTTCCTGATGAAGTACGCCATTGCTACTCCAATGAGGTATATTGTGGCGCGATGCGTGGGCAAGATGTAGCAGTAGCGAGCCGCATCCAGCAGCTTTTGTACTCTGAAATGGTATATACCAATCTATTAATGAAAAAAAAGTTATAAGTAAAAAGGTAATAATGAAAAAGGGTTCCCGTGCTAGTGAGTAAAATTATCCTGCGGGAACTTTGCCTAGGATACCATTTAAAGAATGAATACTTTTGCCAGCATACGTTATAATTATAACAAAAGAATAAAAGTATATGAATCAGACAGACTTAATTTAGGTGAAAGGGTTACCAAATTTTACTAGCGAATAGTCACGCAGGATACAATATTACATAGTATGCACTGATACTGATTATTTGGGAGAAGGTAACGATAAAAGTGGTCATAAAAGACGAGCTTGTGTTTATCAAGAATTATGCACCTCTTGATATTTTAATACATATTTTGCATGAACAATAAATATAACGATCTGTGAAAACCAATGCTTTGATGTTCAACAATACTGATAAGTTAGCACATAAATTGTAAAACATTGCTATTCTCAGACAAAGCACCCATTAGTACTTAAGTATCAAGCTTGAAAATATCAAGATATAAAGGCGGACTTGTATGTAAATCTGTTACTGCATCATTTTATTGTTTAATTTAAAATGGGCGAATAATAAAGTATGATAATTTGTCTGTCACTTCATTCAGTTTGTCACTTCATTCACTTGGGGCTTTATTAATTTTAACTTTACAGCAGTGTTTAATTTGATATCCAAAGAAAGCTAATACTTACGAAATCCCGAAGTAGACGAACATGCTGATGTTATACCAGTAGATGGCGAGATATCTGAGTGCGGTGGATGCGAGAGCTATGGAAACCACCAGGGTCCAGCCCAGGGTGCGGTACTTCCAAAACAGCAGCATCAGAGGCAAGGTGGCGACGTACAATTGCATATCAATGCCGAGTTGGTGGGTGTGCGTGAGGCACTGCAAATAAAGTTGAAAAGAACTGTTGTTTTCAAGTATATGTGGGTTAAATATAGGACACTACCATCAGACCTCATACATCCACTGTACCAATTGAAACATGTACCTATCTAAAAGACAACAAGTTAGTTAGACCACAACTGCAAGAATAATTTTATTGTTATGGTAGACGGTGAAATCCCACTGCTCGAAAACAAGTGATTTCGGAGAAAAAGTCATATTCGCCAAGCTTGGCAAGCAATTTAGGCTTACAAGGATTGGCAATTACGGCCATTGTAGTACACTCAGCGGCAGAAAAAGCGGCCCACGCACAAAATTTGTCCTAATATTATTATTATGAAAAAAACGGATATTTTCTTTGTTTTATTAAACTGCTTATCCATTATTTAAGCTGATTTTACTCAAAAGTTACGCTAAAATGACTGTCATTTATTAAAAAAAATAATGTCAATAAAAAAAGGGTTTTTTGCTAAAATTTATTAATTCGTAAAAAAGGTAAAAAAAAATAATGAAAAATGAAGAAAAAAAAATTAAATTAATACCGCGTATTGCTGCCCGTAGCTGTAATGACTGCTTGCATACGTTCTGGCATGCTTTGCAGTATGTTTTTTATCTCTTCTTGAGGAATTTGTTCCCAAACTGCCGTGAGAGCAGATTTTAAGTCACGGAGGGACTAAGGGACTTTGGTAGTGCTCGGACGCACCTCTTAAGTATGCCCCAAACATGTTCAATTGGATTTATGTCTGGGCTGCGAGCAGGCCATTGCAACCGTCGAATGCTGACAGCATCCAAGTACGATTCAACGCTTCTCGCGATGAGGGCTCTTGCATTTTCATGCTTTAGCAAGAAATCCTCTTGACTAATAAAGCCCACGAATAGCACAACATGATCTTCGAGGATTTTTCCAATGTACCTGGCTGCTGTTAGGCGGTGATTAACAAAACCTAACTCTGTGCGCGCTTTGGAACATACTCTTCCTTTGAAGTTTACGTACCCACCCTGGTAAGTCACAGTTTGATGTCGTGATGGGAAGGAATCTTTCTTCTCGTCACCGATACACTCTCTCACGTCTATTTGGTGCTCGTAAGGCCACTCTGCACTCATCTGTGAGCAACACCTTGTCCCACTGTTCAGCAGTGTAATTCACATGTTCACGTGCAAACCTTAATCTTACAACTCTGTGATGTCTCTCGAATTCTGGCCCTCGTGCTGGTCTCTGCGCACGTAAATCCTGCTCTGCCATCCTTCTTCTTATTGTTCGTTCACTAACAACGGTCTCTGTGCTCTCTGCAGCCGCTGCCTGATCTTGACAGCAGTAAGAAATCGATTTTTCAATACAGTCAAAATGATGAATCGATCTACACGGGCGGAGGTGCATTTAACTCGAGCAATTCCATTTGAACATGTCTGGGACATGCTTAAGAGGCTCGACTGAGCACCACCGGACTCTCCTAAGACCCTCCGTGACTTAAAATCTTCTCTCACGGCAGTTTGGGAACAAATTCCTTAATTGGAGATAAAAACATACTACGAAGCACGCCAGAACGTATAAAGCAGTCGTTACAGCCAGGGGCGGCAATATGCGGCATTCATTTAATTTTTTTTTCTTTTTTCAATTTTTTTTTCATTTTTTAAGAATAAATTAATATTGTCAAAAAACCATTTTTTATTTAATTTTTTTTAAACTAAATGACAGTTATTTTAGGGTAACTTTTGACCAAAATCAGCTCAATAATGGATAAGCAGTTTATTAAAATTTAAAAAAGACAGTTTTTTTCATAATAATAATTTTGGGACAAATTTTGCCCGTGGGCCGCTTTATCTGCCGCCGAGTGTATATTGCTTCATTGAAGGAGACAAAAATCTCTCCTTGGGTATAAAGGTAACTTAGTTCTGGATGCGTTTGAATCCCTCGCTACAATAATAAATTCATGACTAATTTATAAGTCTATAGTCGTAAGGCCCGTTGCTTTGCTTTGGGAGTTAACCTTCATTAAAGTCAAGATTTAATCCGCCAACGTAATGTAAGACAGCGTGTCTGCCTGAATACCATAAAATGAAAATATCTAAAGTATTGTTAGATTACTCTATTCATCAATACACTTGGCAGAGCATATAGTTTACATGACGCTACCTTTGAAATACATTCTGAAGGTTCTGAGGATCTTTTAGATTGCTGCGTCAGGATATTTAGGAAATATGTTACCTGACAGATGCTATTAAATTACATAGTCAGGGCAGAATTTTTCTGAGCACCTTCCTCAACTGCTCAAAACTAAGCTTTAATTAATCACGGCACTAACATCATTAGATTTCCCATAAAAACACTTACAATATGTCACAGTGCCACACTTATAACTAGGTGACTTGATAATTAAGTTCTATAGGCGTTATATAAGAGTATGGGAATCAGAACAAGCGCATGCGGAGCAGCAATATTACTCCTTATTAAAAGATTCGTCAAACTGATTGACTTTGTTCTAGCTGTAATTATTTGGTGCAATAACTTAGTGAAATAGGTTATGGTGACAGCCGTATGATGACATGCATTTAGTAACATCACTCCTCAACTTTTTCCTAGAAATGCCCAATTTGTGAGCTGAATGCTGCCATGCCATAGCAATGGCAAATACCCAACAGACACGACATATTATTATTGACATCCCACAGTGTCTCACTGTAGGCCATCGAGCACATAACCTGTAGGCAGCACAGGTTTCCCGTTTCTAACTCTACTAAATATCAACATAAAAACGTGGTAATTAGAAGACCATCTTGGCTAAATCAAGATAATCGGTTTTCAAGATAGTGAAACCACTCCGACTTGACTAGGCTTGGATAAGTTGCTGATGTCATGTTTTCCAGCAGTGATATGAGATCGGCATAGGATTTTATGAACTAAAAAATATGTGAGAAATGTATAACGTGTCTTCTAACATCTAATTCTTTGTTAACCGCATACAGAGACAAAAAATCACGTTTTTCAAATGTCTTTATGAAAATAAAAGTATGTTTTTTTACAGCGAATAATGTCCTCGATAAGAAATCAAGGGAATTCTTAAGGTCATTACTAATTATTAAAGGTACTGTTGCACGATACTGTAAAATAAATTCTCAGGGCAAAGAAGAAGCATAATTACCTAAGTTCAATGGTAAAAGTGACGATCTAAATACAAGACGTTCGAGAAGTTTTTTATTTATGTAGGGGTTCTTGTGTTCCAATTTTGTAGGACGCGTAAAAAAGTATACAGATAGGTATATAGATTTGTATTTAACAAATGCTTACCTACATATATCGTCAAGAATTCATAAGATCACTGAAATAAAAGCAAAGCTAACACAAAAATTACTGAAGCAATTTTTCTCATATTAAGGTCCGGTCGTCGTCGGTAAGAAAACGACTCAGACTCTGAATTATACTTGAGTAACAGTCGTCTTTGTCATTTTGATAGTGAGAGAAAGAGTCAATCAATAGTATAGATCAAGGCTTGAGTCTGCTTCTGTTATACGGGCCTTTGTGATTCTATAGATACTCACCATATCCTCGAATCCGAAATAGTTGTGAATAAAAAGGAAGCTCTTCCACATATTCTTCTCACAGACGCGGCTATGTTCTTCCACCACCAAGTTCCACTGGGGACCATTGTTCAAGTCTGGCAGGATGTAAGTGCAGAACAGCATTAGGCTCAGGAACAGGGGGAAAAGTCTGTGAGGGAAAAACGGAGTAAGTATGTAAGAAGAAATCGGATAGATGTGTCGTTATGTTCTCTTCTATTATATTTGACATTAGGTAACACTCGTAGCGTTTTGGTATTGCTAAGAATACTGCATTGCAGCTACATGATGTCATTTTTAACCCCCGAAAAAAAGTGGGGTGTTATACGTTAGGCATGTGTATCTGTGTGTCTGTGTATTTGTATGTCTGTGTATCTGCGGCATTGCAGATCCTAAACGAATGGGCCGATTTCGATGCGGTTTTTTTCTTTTGAAGGCTGCCGTAATCGAGATGGTTCTTAGCTATATTTAATAAAAATTGGTTCAGCCGTTTAAAAGTTATAAGGAATCGTTAGGGTTAATAATTTTATTTTTATTTTAGAGATTTTATAGTAGAGAAAATGAGTTTGACGGAGCGACGCATCACTTTTCATACTTCGTAATGAAAAACGTTTTAGGTAAGGTGCGCACTATCGGCACGTGGTACAGTGTAATGTGAACCTAATGATACAGCAATTAAACTAAACTAATGACTAAACAAATATCGTCTTGGATAAAGGTTAATGACTTATAAATTTTATTTATATCTTAATTGACAAAACTAGATGTACCTACAGTTTTATTTTAACAAGTTTATAATTGTAAACAACAATCTATTTATTAAAAAACTGTTAAGCTTAAAAAGATAATTTATTTTTATTCTTGAGTTACTCCTCTGGAGTCAGCTGTATTGCCAATGAAAACACAAATTAATATAATAATAAACAAAATAACAATGTTATTAGCCTAATTATTTAGTTTTCACCCGGACCTAAGTGCTAATAATATCTTTATATGCTGAGTTATTCGGGCAATAGGTTAATTTGTGGTCTAAATTAAACCAAGTTAGAAACTAAATTAGAGCACCGGAAAACCCGGAGGTTAATCGAAATAAGAAAGAATCATGAAACAATACAAAATTATAGGTAAACTAGCTTTCCGCCCGGGACTTCGTTCCCGTGGGAATTCGGGAAAATCCTGTAACCTATATTCATCATGGATAATGTAGGATTCTAATGGTTAAAGAATTTTTCAAATCGGTCCAGTAGTTTCGGAGCCTATTCAATGCAAACAAACAAACAATCAAATCTTTTCTCTTTATAATATTAGTATAGATAAATTAGCAACCGGCGCGCCATATATTAAATACCTATTTTTGAGATAAAAGTAACAAATGTCTGGCAATGCTGAAGATCCGGTTAATTTTGAATATCGGGAGAACTATTAAAAAATTTGATAATACTTATCCAATATCCTTATGGAAACTTTATGTTAAACTAGTTATGCGCCTGGGACTTCGTTCCCGTACAATTTGGGAAATTTATGCAGCCTATTTGTTATTCTGACGTCTAAGCCATACTGTTTCAGGAGTTTTCAAAATCCGTCCAGTATTTGTTACGTGTAACAAAAACCCATCCATCCAGTTTCGCAAACTTTTGCATTTATAATACTAGTAAGATTATTACCTACCGGTAGACACCAATATAACGGTAATATAGCGGTAGACACCATTTTTTGCATTTTGTGACCGGTTTCGATTAGGTATTTCATTCCCAAATAAATTGTTGAAGGGGACAGTTTAGGGCGATATTTTACTAAACATCACCGATGAGCTAATATCGGTGGAAAAACCAAAGTTATAGAAAAAACTGCTGCTTTTTAAGTATTTCCTTAAACTAGACATTTAGATGAAAATAGGTATCTATATTTCTAGTATTGGCTAGTTTTTAGCTCGCAATTTATACAATAGAAATATATATATTAGTAAATCCAGACTAGATAACCAATGTATTAAACATCAACCTTTTCTGACATAATTATTATTTATACGACCCAAGAAAAAAAATTGCACAAAAGGGGAAGGTTATTCTCAAGTCTGGATAATTTTAAATGACCTGTCTTCTTATTCTCATCTTATCTTATTTAGCCTGGTGTGTAACACTGCTGGGCAAAGGCCTCCCTCGTTTTCCTCCACAGATCCCTCTCCTGCTCCTTTTCCATCCATTTCTTATCGAATTGATCGAGCTGGTCACGCCCCATCTACGTCTTGGTCTACCGCGCCGCCGCTTTTTTCGGGACAGCCAGTTCGTAGAAATTGTGGGCCATAGATCGTTTGGCATGCGGCAGACATGACCAGCCCAATCCCATTTTAATTTTGCAACTACCTGAGTTACGTCAACAATTTGGGTGCGGAAGCGTAGCTCTGTATTTCGGACGCTCGATCTGCAAATTTCAAGCCAAGCATACTACGCTCCACCACACGTTCGCAAACCTCGAGGCTAGACCTTTGAGCTTCTGTCAAAGACCATGTTTGTGCTCCATAAGTATGTGAGGATAGGGAGAATGCACATGTCCATGAGCTTACGTTTTAAGGAAATAGGCAAATCGCCTTTCATGTGCTCTTTCATTGTCCAGAAGCTCTTCCAGGCGTTTTGGGTGCGTCTAGCAACTTCTTTATCTTGTCTTGCCTGGAAGGAGACAATTTGGCCGAGATAAATATGTACTCATGGACATATTCCATTCTCTCACCATTCACAGTTAGTGTTCTCTCAGAGCTATTTGTCATCACTTTGGTCTTTGACATGTTACGTTGATTGTATCTCGGACGCAGAAGAAGAAGAAGAATGTCCTGTTGGTATTTAAATTGTCACCATCCCAATAAACCTGTGAGGGTTTTTGAGGGTGTGGTGTTTCTTATTGGGTAGTAAATTATCTTACCTAAACCACCTGGAGATGAGTCTGTTCTTGATGTCTATGGTGCCTTTTCGCTCCAGTTCTTGCAACAGATTGTGTGCGTTGAGGAACCCACTTAGATACAGGAAACTGTCTGTGTACAGGATGGCAGACCGGCCCACCACAGCCCAGGGCATTCCAAACACCTGAACACATGATTATTATGAGTCTACTAACAGAGTATGTGCTCAACTTTTACGCGATCATGATACTTTGAAAATTATATTTATAAATGCAACTTAATAACCAAGGACAATCATTCCAAATTCCAGGATAAGCAGAGGGCTAAAATGAACGTTAATTAAATTGTTACTTACCGCTGAATAAGTGACTTTATTGACAAATGGGCTGTGCGCCATGGCCATGGACTTATGAGCCACTAGAAGAGCAAGCGCATTGAGTCCCCTAAAAGCGTCGACACCTTTAACGCGACTCGGTTCATCTGATAAGTCAAACACTTTCCTCAGGTTCCTTTTCAAGGAAAAAGCGTTGAGAAGTTTCTCGAAATTCGTGCCGCCTTCTTTGCCGTCGTCGAAGATCGTACCCAGACTCAGAAGTAGGATGAGAGCGAGGAAGAACGTTCTGGAATGAGGAAAATAATTATAATGACTCACATCAGTATTCAGTCCTGTACTATACAAATAAAAGCACTTTTATAGTGGTGTTTAGTAAATTAGGCTCTAGGCGCTAACCAAGTTAACTTTCAGTGCGGACGTAAAGCCTAAGAAAACTTTATTACTTTAACAATTTAAAAACAGTTTAAAGAGTCTTTCAGATATTATCATGCTATGACATTGATATTGTGTTTGTACTGCAATTATCTGGAAAAGTCAATGCCAGCAACCACAATAGTTTATTTAATCGTATGGCTGTCGATGTTTTGACGCCACTGCTTCACTTCATACACATCAACTTTGGCTGCAATTAATGATTGATGATGACTGACGAAGCATTTTTTACATATATAAATACTTTATGCATACTTAATAATGAAATAAGAAAAGAAACATACGAAACAAACTAATAACTAAAAGTGTGCAAGGTACACTTGAGTTTGAAAAAGCTGGTGTTGTATTTAGTTGTCACACTTTTACGGTCGAGGGAATAGCGTAGAAAAACATTTAGAAAAGAGATATAATAAATTAATAATAGTGATCACAAAGTAAGGACAGCACACCTGGTGCGAGTTCAATAACCCCACTCTTTACCACATAAGTCACGACCGAAGCTGGTTTCCAGTGTAACTTGAACATCATCAATCAATCATCTTTTCCTAGAACTTTTCTTAGTTTACTTTCAATCTACTTGAAATCCCACAAAATGTTTCTTTTTTTGTGTGTAAACTCATATAATACCTACTTATCGAAAATGAAAAATGTGTATCAATGATAGGGGAACGGAGATCGCAGTTAAAGGCTTAGTTTAATCATCGGTGCATGAGACTGCAGTGACACGGTAGCCTTGACCTGATGCTGCATCGAGGACAGCTTGCAGTCTACCCAATTTCGAAAACTCAAAAATGCAAGTTTCTTGTTTTTTGCTGATTGAAATGGTGTCGAGGAGTACGTAGGTGGCAGATAGGTACCATATTTTAAAAGTTGGATAAGTGGCATTTAGACCAATTAAAAGTAATTGTGAATATAGAAAAATAATGAAAAGATACTTAGTCAATTGTTTAGTCAGGATTTAGATTTTATCAAGTTTAGTGGTTTAGATTCTATCCATTTTCTGTAACTCAAATTATTACACTAACTGAAAACCAGTGTACCACAGACTTGAATATACTTTGTACGAATTTACACTAATATGATTCTCTGACACAAATCCAGTAAGTTTCTTTTCATTAGGGAGTCGTACTATTAAATGCTCCCGAAAATACTTACATTGACAACGTCTTCCCAAATGAATATGGCCGATTAAAGTTCTTGACAGTGCACATGGTGTTATGAACCTTCACACGAACAGCTAAGGGTGAGAGTCGCTGGGCTAACTCCTCTTCCAGGTCGAAGCTGCTGCAAGAACTGGGGATGCACACACCCCAGAGTATGCTGGAGTAGCGAGGCACACGGTGGCCCATCTGTAACAAAAATGACGTTATTAAATACACTTAAAAAAATGTATTATTAATTATTAACTATGAAACAAGTGACTAAAATGCTGTTAAGCAGTACTTAAGTTTTATTTTTGTGTACCTAACCCGAGTAAGTGCTTAGTTTACACATTGCAGACTGTGAATCACGATTGTCCGAAAATTTAAATGTCTGCATCCTCTTAGCCGACCTTAGACAAGTTCATCAACTTTTCTGAGGTCGACCAATTATTTCTAACTGTGGCCGATAGTTAAATCAAGTTGGTATTATACAATACAAAACAAGACAAGATATAGAAAAAATCCACAGCTCTAGCACGATGTTCTCGTGCGCGGAATGCGCCGCGGTCCTATGTCAAAATGTCAACATTGACAACGCCAGCAGGCCGAGTACTATAGTGACAGCGCCGCGACAACACCGCGGTCCTATGTCAAAATGTCAACATTGACAACGCCATAGGGCGAGCAAGCCTTTGCGCAGGTCCCTCGCGCAATCAAAGTTAAGTTTCAGCGTGAGCTGAGCGCGAGTTTGTCATTATCGTGCTAGAGCTGCAGAGGGCGAGCAAGCCTTTGCGCGGGCCCTGTGTGAGGTTTCACTGACTTAGACCTTAGGTCTAGACAAACAAGTCGTATAAAAGCTGACCATGGACCTATGAGCCGACTTATATTGGTAACCCCAATTTTCCTCCAAAGACATTTGACGTATCACTTATCAGATTGACGTTAGGTTAAAAATGTAACCTTCTTGGTTAGAATGCTAATTCATATTATAAGGCGTTGTTTATAGTACGCATCAAGAAGCTTTTTTGTCACTGTGAGGGGGAGTAAACTACTGAAAGTAGGTATGTGCTTATAGATGCTTCTACGAGCTATAATAACATCTTGTTTATTGTAAGGTAAAGTTAACAAATCAAACCCAGCAATCAACATGTGTGTGATGTTGTTCATGCAGAGTAATACAATTAATTTACCTTCTAGTCAGACAATGCATACAGATGACATTGATGTCTCAATATGCATAACGCATACTGAAACATGTATGAGCATCCCCATCCCTTTATTTATAACGTAAACGCTACCGGAATGGATAACAATAAGAATAATAATTATATTTAACAAGCCAGACAGACTACGATGAACTCCAAGTTTTTTCAGCACCGCTAGGATTGGTTTCTCAAATTTATTTACATTGACTATTTCGGTTAATAGCATTTTTTTCAACACATTTGCTCATAAAGTGGGTCTTATGTCATTGTTTTAAGGTACATAATGATATGTATTACCCAGCCCGTGAGTAATGAAAATAAAGCACTAGTTCGTAATGGTTTTTTTTTCTAAATTTCAGCAAAGAGGTCAGATCTTATTTTATATTTAAAATTAAGTGTAAATATTAAACTATTTGTAAATAAAAATAAATTTTCACTAAATCATTAAAATTTAACAGAAAATTATCATTTATTTAAGCTAAAACGTGAAAATATATAATTAATTATTTTTTATTATTTGGCTGAATGACATACTTGTCAATGTGAATCTCATTTTGCGAGCGAAAAAAGAAAAAATAATCGCGCCTCTTCAGATGTTTTCAGTTGGTTTTTACAAACGGCATTTGTATTCATCAGATTGTTATTATTGTCAGAAATACAACACAAAAAATTTATTCTTCAAGTGCAGAACAGGAAACCTAGGTGAGTCCACCGCCAGAAATACTTTCCGAGGCGCAACAAGCAAGTGATAGCTTGTTGCCGTCAATATCAAAGGAAAGTTTTTCTTTCTTTCCTCGCAAATGTGTTGAAAAAAATTGCATGACACGCGTGCGCATTGGATATTACATTCTCGGCTCCGTTAAGCCCTCGCCTTCGGCTCGGGATCCAACTTAGCACCCTTGTAGCATAATGTACCTACTATTATATAATAAATGGTTTGTAACTAAATCTTAAAAATCCATGGGTAACGTTAGGAGTATTAAGAGTTCAAAGGAGCATCTGACGCCATAGTGATGATAGGTTGTTGCCAAGTACGCATTTCAAACTTTCGCATTTAATACGAGTATTATATAGTAGGATACTAAGATGGTAGAATTTATTGGTCTTTACGACTCTCAGTATCGAATCGAACGAGTCCGAAATGGAACAAATTTAACACAGTTTGCGCTTTCCGTCTGACTGAAATGCTTAAGGTAAAATAAAATCATCTACATAAATCAAAATCACCCGTTGGAGGTTGCCCGTTGGGTACTTATCTGATATGATATGAGTATGGCGAAAGTGAAGTCCATTGAGCTTTCTCAATATCTTTATATAGGCAGATATGTGTTATTTGCTCTAAAAATTGTAGTTTGATTGAGAATGGTATATGTACCTATTTTTGTTTATATGCTTGCTTTTATCACTGTCTCAAGAATTTCAAGAAAACAGAAATGTCAAACGGATTAACAAAACTGCATTTATGAACTGCTTCTTATTATGATTTCGTTAAGAATTCATCCTTTTTATTATGATTCTATGCGGAAACTTCATTAGTTTCATTATTAAATTTTCACAGCCTGTAGTTTCGGCATTTAATTTAAGGATCGTTTTTTAACGAGCGACAATTAATGCGACATTTGGGTCCTCAAAATCTTACACAATTAATTGGTCGGTGACTAATATCAAGAGTCAAAAAATAAAAGTCTCTTATAAGTAACGTTTCATTTCAAACTGGCAGCAAGTTTTTTGTTTTGGCGACCAAGTTTATTTTGAGGCGACAAAATGATAGCAGCTAAAAAGTAAACTATGGCTTTTAAAAATTGCGAAAGATTTAGTTTTAATAGGTTCAGCATACAAAAATCGTACTAATTAATGCCGGAGACGTTTTTTTAGGGCTTCTGGGATGATATAAAACTAAATTTGGTTGTATGTACTTTTTCTTGCTGCCCTTTAAACTAGAAATATTTTTTTGCATTATTCCCAGGTCGTTATTTTTAGCTGCTAATTTATTAAGTATTTTTAGCAGCCCTTTTATGATTTTGACTGTCTTCCTCGTGGTTACACTGATGTAACTACCAGTGTAACCACGAGGAACGCCTCGTCTGAGGTTTCACATTTGCTACTTTTTGCTACCATTTTCTACCAGTCACTTCTCGATTTTTATGAAGCCGCGTTTTTGTCGCCGAGTCAATATAACAGTCGCAAAATTTTTATCGCTGATAGATTAATTTTTTTGTAGTTTTCTGCAGTCACCTGTAGAGTAATGTTTGTGTCCTCCAAAATTATGTGCCTTAATTTAATACCTCACTATAAAAGTGTACATCTTTACATTGTTGCCCCGATAAGTCAACAAAAAATCCGTAGCCCATTGTTATTACAAAACAATCGTAATTCAAAATCAAGTCAGGACCAAATAAGCTGACCACTGACTGACTACTAGTCGCGCCCGGCGTCACTTGCGGAATATTAAATACGGACCTTGAAGACCGCGCGTGGTACAGATCTATTTGATATGTTTATTGTTACTTGTTTTAGGTCGTTTTTTTTGGGTGTTTGCGCAAAATGAAAAATTTCGCGAAAACAGTTTTTTTTTATCAACCCATATACGAGTACGTCCTCACTGAGAGGCACCAGGCTTTCATTTTATACAGTTTATAAAATAATATTAGATGCGAATAGTATATATAAAACCAAATATACAATACGCATCAACACGTTCGGTTCTAGTTCTAGGGAAATTGCACGATTTTTCATACAAAAAAGGTATGTTTGAGAGGCTATAAAAGCATACTCGAGATACAGAAAATTATAGCGGTCCATGTATCTTGAGTATGCTTTTGTAGCGTTTCAAACAGACCTCTTTTGTATGAAAAATCGTGCAACATGGTCTAGGAAAGACCGTGTTGATGTGTATATTTAGTGTACAGTCTAGGGCTTACGTTTTAATTATGAAAATGCCCACTGCCAGGTGGGCACGTGTAATTAATCTTCTTCTTCTTACCAGCCCATATACGTCCCCACCGAGGGGCACGAGCCTCCCTTCGAAACACGAAGGGGATTTAGGCCATAGTCCACCACCCTGGCCCATGCGGGTTGGTGGACCACTCGTCTTTCGAAAATTAATTTTCTTGGACGGGCGGGTTTCATCACGAAGTAAACTTCACCGTTGAGCAAGTGATAATTAGAAATCCGTACATAAATCCGAGAAGACGAATTTAGTGGCCCGCACTAGGATTTGAACCCGCAACCTTCGGATTACAAGTCTGGCTCATTAACAACTGGGCTATCACCGTGTAATTAATAATGAATTTTATTTATTCTCATGTATAAATTGTTTTCTGTAATTGTCTTGACCATTCGGAGTTAACGCAAGGCTTGAATTAAGATTTATAGTACGATGATACTGTCGTTGTATCCTCAGTGGATTACATGTGTGAAAGGGTTTACCTAAGTTCACAAATATTTCAGGTACGGTTACGTAATCTTTTATTATTCTATGGTGTAACTACAAAACTTGAAAATATAATATGACGAAAATGACATAAGTGCGGTAGGCAAGTAGCTGGCTGTTGGTTTTTATGAATAGAGGCATTTTTATGTGAAAATTAAATAGACATCCATATTCGTTTACACGTCACAGTTGTCATGGTGGAGCATATTAGGAAAAAGTTAATATTGAAAACTTGGAATACCCAGTAATATGTTAATTTATGTGTCTATAAATCATCAATACATCATACCTACCTCTATAGTTATATTGGCACAAGTGTGCAAATTTTAGTCCATCGCAATATGTGATAATTTTAGTCAATTACCACATACAGGAGTTAATGTCATCTGAGCTTAATGGTCTTGAAAATTTTAAAGTAATTTTAAAAGTAAGGTTAAAATTTAGTGTGGATTTACTAAAATAATAATTCCAAGTCTATGGTCGAGACTGCTTACATATGTGCAGATTTCCGCATGTAAGGTTTTCAATAGAGCTACACAACCATTTTATGAATGGACTTGAACCATTTCAGGTTCACATATTTTGGGTGACTTTAAATTTGATAGCGAAAATCAAAGATGTGAATCAGCTCAAGAAACTGAACAACTTTTCCCAAAGAACATAGGTGGAAACACGAAAAAAAGCCTTTTATACAACTTGTGCGATCCACTGATTTGCCTTTGTACTATAAGGAGTCGACAATTTCTGTAAAGAAATACGTATGATATTAGGTTCCCTTGAGAAAACCGTTCAGTTTCATAGATAGAACCATCCCCTCCAGTTCCGGTAACTAATTTTAAGTCATCCCATTTAATCTGAACAGACTCCATTGTTTATTTTTTGTAAAAATGAATCGGAGACCAAACTTGTTATAAATTATAGTTTATTATGCATATTAAAGGCAACGATCTTTCGCGTTTTTTTTTCAAAGTCATTTTGCATATTACCATAGTGTTTTAGATAATCAAGACGAAACTTGATTTGTTTTATGAGATGTGATAAATAAGAGGTGCTCAGACTCAGACCACAACCGATAGTCCACAAAATATGTCATAACCTCAGAATACAGAACAAGTATTCTGAGGTCATAACATAACATTCTTAAAAGAAATGGGACGGGGGCCATACCGTAATTGCAGTCATACAGTAATACAATATACGTGTATAAAAAATAGTATCAGGATTATACGTAAGTACATACAACATAATTTAACAACATCACAATTTATTAGTCTTCGAGGTTACTTTTTTGTTTTGAATTCATCTTAGTCTAATAATGACCATAATAATTATTTAATTATTTAATTATGATTTTATTACTTATCCGGTGGTCGCTAGCAGAAAGTTTTTTTAAATCATGAAATGTAGAAGGTAGGTAATGGAATGATACCCGATAAGTATACTTAATAGACACGGAACCCTAATTGAATGTTGCCGCATTGAATCATTTCATTTTAAAAATAATTTGTCTGTCGATAATTTTGGTGTAGGATGATAATTATTCATTCTTGTTGCGAAATATTGCTAAAAATTTTAGCTCAAACTAGTTTTTTTGTTTCTGTAATCAATCTTTTGCCATATAATCTTCATAAGCGTAATTTTAGACACAAAACTTTTGGGTAAAAAATACAAAGTCGAATGGTGATTAAATCTTTTATCCTTCAGTTGGCAACAACTATACAAGTTGATATTTATGCCCTTCAAAATACTAGTATGTATGACACTTGTTTAGGTTTGGTCTGTATTTGGAATTTTAATTTTTTATAAAATCGAACCTAACCTTGAGAGTCCTTCCATAATGTTACTACTATATTAATGTCATGACATGACACTCATGACTATGAAGCCAGGTTACATTAAAAGAGATTGTATTTAACCAAACGACAAACAATGTGTGGGTCCTCAAACAATTAAATTAGCTTTTACAATATCAAGTGACTAATATCAAGAGCCAAAAAAGTATCAGGTTCTTGTTCAATCTTACTTAATACCCAAATTACATATCATTGGTGTAAAAAATGCGCAGTAGACTTACATCAGTCACATTACTCCTGATATAATGGCCGCTGTGCACCAGGTTGTCTATCCTGTCGAGATTAGAGTCTCCCCCCAGATTGACCTCCAAGCTGGCCAGGCAGTACTTCCCCCTCACTGCGCCGTCCACACTGAGACACTCGTCGAAGTCGCCATATTGGTTCCCGTTGCCACTCAGGATCCCTGACGGTGGTTTAGCTGTTGCATCGTACACTGGGGAAAGAGAAATGTAGATAAGAAGTGGCAAAATCCTTACTAATATTATCAACGCGAAAGTTTGTATATATTGTGTATGGATGTATCGATATTTGTTACTCTTTCACACTCAAACGGCTGGACAAATTTTGATAAAATTTGTTTTCGAGGTAGCTACACATAGGCTCCATAATTTTCCCAAATTCCCACAAATTTAACATATAACTAGTTTAACATATAACAGAAAACTCACAAAATGTTTTCTGTTGTATGTTAACAAATAAACAAACACTCAGTTACGCCATAGAAATAAGGCAAAATATGTTTCTCTTTTTTATGGTTAGGCCTAGATCGGACCATCATCATTTTATGTAGTGGTTATTAGTTTCAAAAGCCTGCGCACAGTACCTACAAGAAAACACTGGAGTATCTTATTTATTAGTTACGTTATGCCGAAAAGAGTTAGCAGCTGGTAAGACATTCTGGGTTTTTGATAGTGTATAAATTGATATTTTATTCGAAGATTGTTTAGTAGAGTAAAAAAATGCCCCTAAACAGACCTTAATTTTTTGGAAGAAACATAAAGCCCAAAGCGACCAAATATGATCTTGCGTTGCGTGACACAATTCCGCTTAGGTACCTACTTGTGTACTAAATTCATTCATCCCTGAACTTGCTTTGTTATAAAATACGAATTCTCCGGATTTCCCGACTAAATAGTTAATAACAGTGATTAATCGAATAAAACAAACATTGTGCATTTCATGTTTATAAATTATTATCGATTTTGCATTACTTAACCATGAACTTAGACGTAGTAACAACGGTTAGTGAACACGCGAATTTAAAAAAAAATAATTGAAAACATCTGCTATACAGTAGAGAAGGTAGAAAAAATAATGTTTATTGCAATTAGTCGAAAAAACGTACTTTCAAAGGCTAAAACATGGATCAAAAATTGGATTTTTACCCTGGGGCCTTTTTATTTGTAGTTTTTTTTTTAGTTTTCACAAAAACTTAAATAAGTTTTTGAGCAAGGAAATATATATATATACGTAATTTTTTTTTAAATCAGCATTGTATTTACAAAACAGATTTTATTTATTATTATTTTTATTGTATTTTAATAGTTTTACCCAAAATTTTAAATAAAACTTTCAAGCAAATAATATTTGAGTTCTTTCTCGAACAATTGATGGAATAAAAAACAAAATTAACTTTATTTCGAAATGTACTTTTCTATTTTTAATTTTGTGCCACAGTCATTATTTGTGTGTTTTCGAGCAACTGTTTTCAAAAAAGTTGCGTGTGACATACGGGTGGGAAGAAAGTCATTGCAAACTTGTGCGAGCAACCGTCACTCGCTTGCAATATTTAAATATTAAAAAAAAATGTACATTTTGGTCCCACCATACAGCAGCTGTGTGATCGATCACTATGTTCTCTGGCGATCATCTGATTTAATTAGTAAGAAAAGTAGTTTTTTTTTGAGATTTTAACAGTTTTTCAGTTTCATGAGGATATTACCTCTAAAGATTTCGTAAACTAAATTCACCCAATGTATGATTTATTAATTTGATTTTATTGTATAAGTCATATGTTCAGTTTAGCCCGTCAAAACCTGTTTTCTTGGAGTTATAGAAATCGGGTACGGTACACTTTGATTTAATAAATTATTCCGCACGTTACAAGGCAACCAACCGTGTAGTTCACGGTCCCTGTCCATTGAACCTTGCGTGGTCAACTCGGGAGACGTTGCACAATTGCACCAGCAATGCATGCGAAATACGGTGACATTGACGTGAATCGAATTCCACGTCGTATTGTTAATCGAAACATGTATTAGGTTCAATGACTAATTAGTGTGTCACTAATTGTAATGATCGTGTTTTTGTTTTGTTTGATTGAAATTGGCCGAGTTATTTTAGACATAAGTAACCGTATTGAACGGATTCCGGAATAAATATTTACGGTCACAGAGAAAGTAACATGTCTTACGCACACTTACCGATCCATCCATTAAATACCAAAAATAATGTAATACATGTGGGTAGGGGTAAATAACCAAAAAGGAAAAAGTGGTGCCAACATTAAAAATATAATATGCACAATCTTACAGACTAAATTTAATGTCAACAACAGAATAAAAATAACTTATAGTAAAATATGCGATAGAGACACCACAATAATCTAAATTCAGGGTTTCAGATTTTGCTAAGCTGTCTCGTCTCTTACACGATACATTCAATTTTATTTGTTTCTTATTTACCCGGATATGCAAAACAGTGTTTGGGTTTCTGGTCCATACCGGCCTAGATCAAGGTTGGCAAAAAAATAAAAATTTAATCAAGTCTTCTCGAAGGCATTCAGGAAATAGGAAGTAACCATATACGAGTGTTGTAGCAAAGAACTTTCAAAGGAGAATAAAATATATTTTTTTGCCTTTCAAGGTTTTTTTGATAGACAAATTAGTGCAATAATCGCAAAGCTCACCTAAATAATGAAACTTTTAAAGTAAAATAACTAATATGCAAATTGAGTGACTTTATATTAGTTAGCTAACATGAAAGATGTGAATCAACCCATGCAACTGAAAAACTTTCCCCAAGGATAGGTCGAAACATGATAAAACAAATCGTGCAACCAGCTGATTTGCTGGATTTGCATTCATATAGGGAGACGATTTTAAAAAAAAATTTCATGTTAAGTTCCTTGAGGAAAGTTTTGGAGTTTCATGGGTAGAATCTCACCCTAAAGTTTCACTAACCAATTTAAAGTCATCCCATATGGTTACCAAACCTGAACATAAAAATGATGTAAGAAACGACTACTATACAAAAAACATTAATTAATATTTAACATATCGTTTTGTATGCGATATCATATCAATAAAATTTGCTTTTTTATTAGGAAACTAAACTTTTTGGCTTTAATTTTAACAATTCTTGTTTTATTTCTTAATTTTTTTTTACTTTATCTGCAGGTTTTGCAAACGAATTAATTTATTACAAACTTCCTAGTTAATTAATCCTCAAAAATTACTGAATTAAATATAGCAATGTATCTGTTCATCCCCTTTTTTTACGTTTTAGTTACGAGTTAAATATAGCAATGTATTTGTTCATCCACTTTTTTTTTCATTTTTCGCGACATATGGTATTCGCTGAAAGCTGATTAGGCATATATGGATAAAAATTTGAAGTCTACTTGTTAGGTATATCCCTAGATCCCTGCCGATAGTGCCGATACAGAGAAAAAAAAATCACTTAGCTAAGTAGGGACAAATAGAATTGATTTATGTTGTCATCCATAGTATATCTCGGTTTAAATAAGCAAACATTTATACCTACAAACGTTGTGCTTGCCTATCTACATAATGACTCATACATTCTTTGTCCTCCAATTAACAATGTAACAAAAAAAGCAAAAAGTTTTTGGCAAAAGTGTACTAATTAAATGAACGAGAAAGATCGAAACCACAGAACGGAGGACTCAATGTTTATTATATCATCGCGAATTGACATGAAATGTGAGAACTTCGAGTTACTTTAATTGCTTAAGCAGCTGTTGGTATTCATCATATCAGCCTATTGCAGTCCACTGCTGAACATAGGCCTCCCCCAAGGTGCGCCACTTTGCACGATCCTCCGCTGTTTCCATCCAGCCACTACCCGCTATCTTCTTTAGGTCATCTGACCATCTGGCTGGGGGGCGTCCTACACTACGTTTGCCAAGACGAGGTCTCCATTCGAGAACCTGTCTACTCCAACGCTCGTCGGTTCTGCGACAGACATGGCCAGCCCACTGCCACTTCAGCTTGCTACACTTTTGGATAATATCCATCACTCCGGTTTTCTGTCCGGTTTTCTGCGTCCTACCAGTCATGACCTACGGAGCTGTTGGTATTCCTTAAATTAAATTAAATACTAATAACCCTAAACTTTTAAAAAATCTCTAACCCCCTGACATTCATCGAGTACAACTCCTTTTTTTTAATCATTTCTTCAGAACAAGTACAATACATTTTAACTTAACTACTTAAGACTCGCCTCTGAAACCTTTAAAGGTTTATACGAGCGAGAATTTGCTCGCTGCCTCACAACAACCAGTAACGGCTGAACCAATTTTGATCAAATATACCTATACAGCTAAGAACCATCTCGAGCTTTTAAACAAAAAAAAATGTTTTTCCATTCATTTCGGAGTAACGAAACCACAGAGATACATACAGATACAAAGTTACACAGATACACACGTAAAACTTATAACACTTTTATTTTTTTCTCCGGGGTTAAAATGGTATCTCTTGTGTTCAACTTTACAGAAGTCTAGAAGAACAAAAAAAAATGCGACTTCTCTTAAACACATTTTCTAGTTTATGTGAACCCACAGAACCAACGGTACATGGAAAAGGCGTTACTAGTTTTAATGTATCATAACCTTCACAAAATCTCTAAGGCCCGTGTTCACCAAAAATATAACCAACGGTTAAACCGCGGTTAGAAGCTAATCAGACAAAATGTCAAAAAAAAATTATGAAAATGACATTGTCAAATCTCTGGTTAGTTGCTAATCGTTGGTTAAATTTTTGGTGAACACCGGCCTAAAAATATCAGCTCTGCATTTATCAAACAATATTCAAGAATTAATAAAACATTTCCCTAGTCTAGTCATTTGTATTTATAACTGGAAATATTAGATGGTTTTTGGAAAAAAATTGAAAATGACTGGCTTTCTTCATGCGACATTGTTCGTGTTATTTTCTAGCCTTCCAATTATCTATGTGCAAAAAGTCAGATCGATCCGATGCTCAATTAGGACATGAAGAAAGGACTAAAAACAAAAACATACTTTTCCATGTATAATATTTTAAAAAGTTGATAGTAAGAGTTGATCAAGTTTATATTAATAATAATGATTTATTTATTGTACAAAACCAACAACTTAATTACAAGACATGTAAAATTAATAGCTAGCTTAGGTCTACTTGTAAAGCCAATTACAGGTTTTCTTATGATTAAGATAATAAAAAAAATCTTATAATAAAAAAAAAATCTTATAATAATAAAAAAAAAGATTATAGTTTTATTTTTTGGTTCCGTACATTCAATTAAAAAAGTGCACAAATCGTTTATGATTGATTAAATTTGAGTATATTAATTATTTTTTTCAAATTCGGCTAGTTAAAATTTTTAGAGTGAGTAGTAAAAAATAAAATGAAAACTCAATTTATTTTTCTTAAAAATGGAACAAGTTGGTTCTACATACATATTTTGCATCATTATATGCAAAAATCGACATGTGAGCGAAATTTAAAAACCGAAATACTTCCAAGATTGAAAAAATCGCTTAAAAAAACTAAGTAAAATACCTATTACAATTTTTTATATGTATTTGAATCACACAAAAAGTTCATTGCTATTCTTCACAAACTGCTACGAGAAAAAAACTTTCGTTATATTTTCCTTGACATTGACCATTTTGTAACAGCACATCATTCATAAGTTATTCAGCATGCAGACGCAGTTTTGCGTAATGTACTCATTTATATTTTGCTACACGTTTTTTTATAAATCTTAATAAGTGTACTTATCCCAATGAGATCGCAACACAGTTAAGTGAAAATATGTGACAATTGTGACAATTTCAAGAAGTTATTTATTAACTTATTATGTTGTGAATTATTTTACTAAACCCTGACATTTTGCTGCGAGTGAGAGCCGGTAGCCTATAATCACAGGTATATTTTTTACTATATTTAAATTCTCCAAAACTGATATATCCCTTATGTATATACTTGCATATGTATATTCTCTTCCAACTGCCACATTATCATCTTACGCTGACATTGTTTATCCCATGAACGATATTTTAATCGTTAGTAAGTCATTAGTAGAATTACCTACTTGATTTGTTTTTAATACAGTAACTTGTAAAATACATAATTTCAAGGATTATTATATTATTTGGATTAGGTATCACAAGCGAATTTTTATTTGATGAGATACTACGAAAAGAGTGTTACCAAACAATGCGAGAATATATAGTATGGTATTAAAGTCTACTAAAAAGTTTACTGAAACTAAAACTTAACCATGACCTTTTGTTGTTGTTTTGAACCGTGTGGTGATCGGTTGACAATAACACCACCCCATCTCTTTCCGTGGGTGTCGTAAGAGGCGACTAAGGAAACACAAATGAGACCTGCCTCCTAGTAATCCATCCCAGGCAACGACACTTCATTTTTTTTTCTTTCTGGATCTGAGGTGTCGTCCTATGGTCTCATGCGGTGTGGTAGGCTCTGTAAAGGGCCGTCTGGTTCGCGACCGCCCTCCTACCGAAGTCCGACGCCAAACAGCTTGCTGTGTTCCGTCGGTGCGTAGGAGTACCAGTGCCTTTATAGGCATTTTATGAGTTAACTCGCTCCATCGTCGACCTCATCTTTGACCTTATGGTCAAGATTGAGGTCAAGAGTTAACCCATCTTATAATAAAAATAAAAAAAAAGTTTAACAGTCTTCGTACGGCCTTACAAATACACTAGCTTGGGGCTATAACCACTGTGAACTTGACCTTGCAAGAAGTAGGAGTGGGTTCGTATCAAATGTGATCCGTACCGGTTTTTCATTACTTTTTAAATGTCATTCTTACACCTGTTTTATTATGTCGCGTGCAGGAGTGCCTCTACAATAAAATTATAAATTCATCCAATGATATAACCCCTCATAATAAAGGTGAATACAACTATAAAATTCATGTTTTTAATATATGCAAAATACAATTCTTTGAATGTCATTGTGACTATTCAGAAAAATGTAAAGTTGTTTGGTACAGATTTACACGAAACAGATGATGCCAAGTGATGTGGTGGGCGCCATTTAAAATTAGGACCCTCTAAGGGCGACTTGCACCAAATCCTTAAATACATTTAATAGCTTAAACACATTTAACTTGGTTGTCAAAGCAACAAAATCTGTCAAATTAATTTTAAAAAAAGATAGATAAAAATATATATTTGTAACACTTAAACACACACATTATTTACAAAATCAACACATACTAGAATAAAAAAGAAGCAAAACAATAAAGATACAAATAAGATTAATAATAATTATCAAAATTAGTCTCGCTAAATATGTTTAGCACTTTGGTGCAAGTCGCCCTTAATGTTACTTTTTAAAATATTGTTAATTAAACAATTTAATTGATAAGACCATATGGCGCTTTCTTTAACATATCCACATTTCTGCTGAGAAGAGGTATTAGCGATAGCACAGGGCGATTAGCAAAATATCACTAACAACCAACCGTCTTGGGCTCTGATTTATCCCCCTTATATATGACCGCGACCAATAACAAAGACGTATATTGTACACACGGCAGCACATCAGGGTATACATGTTGACTTTGACGTCGCCCTTATTTCACTTGTAATAGCGGCGGCTTTCGTAGTGGGATAACCGGACGTGCTGCTGTAGGTACAGGGCTTAAGGAATAAGGGATACAGACAGCCTCAGCAGTCAGCAATCAGCATGCCACAGTCCGCCGATATCTATCGTGAGGATACAAAAAAGCCCCAATCCGATCAACTTACATTACGCTGCAAAATACCTACACCGTATTCACAAAATTTGTGCACGTACAATTTCCTGTAGTAATACCGACAATGCATCGCAGGTTAATGCTCTTTAGTTGTCACATTCATTGTTTTCACGATTTTGTCCACCATCGCCGGTATTAGCAAATGATGTTCTTAGCAAATTGATAAATTCTACTTTCGCAGCAAAATTATATTGACTGAATCATCATATGACAATAGAACTCGTTCAGTAAAATAATTCTGACATCTTTCAGGCTCGAGGCCTTAATAATCTAAATAAAATTGCAGGTACTGACCAAGTGATTTATCAACGCTCAGCCCAAACAAGGGAAAGAAAACGGAAGGATTTTATGAAATTCCCACGGGAACAAAGTCCCAGACATCCCTCTAGTCCTTATCCTTACTTCCTTACTAATATTATAAATGCGAAAGTAACTCTGTCTGTCTGTCCGTCTTTCACGCCTGAACTACCGAACCGATTTTAATGAAATTTGCTACAGAGATAGATTAGAGCATAGGAAAGGACATAAACTAAATGTTATCTCACAGTTGGGCACGATATAACCTGTAGTCCACGCGGGTGGAGCCGCGGGCGGAAAGCTAGTACTTCATTAATCCTTTTTAGGGTTCCGTACCTCAAAAGGAAAAAACGGAACCCTTATAGGATCACTTTGTTGTCCGTCTGTCCGTCCGTCCGTCCGTCTGTCAAGACCCTTTTTCTCAGGAACGCGTAGAGGTATGAAGCTGAAATTTATATCAATTACTCAGGTCTACTGTCCCTTGAAGCTGTGAAAAAATCAAACTTCTAAGCCAACGCAATCAAAAGATACAGCCGTTTATGCCGCAAATTTCCGCAAATTTTCGACACTCGCAAAGGAATCAAAACCTACAGGGTACTTCCCGTGAACACAGAATCTTGAAATTTGGTACGAAGCAACGTCTTATAGCACAGATAAAGGAAAAATTGCGAAAACCATAAATTTTTAATTACATCATATCATAAAAATATTTTTAATATTTTTAAACTTACTACCCCTTTCCTCATGAACGCGTTGAGGTATTAAATTGAAATTCATATCAAATACTCAGGTCTACAATACCTTTAAGCTAGGTTTGTACGGAACCCTCGGTGCGCGAGTCCGACTCGCACTTGGCCGGTTTTTTTTGGGATGAGATCTCTTCTTCCTAGCGCTTAGTCCCGTTTCTCATTCGTGGTACGCTTGATCGTGATCCAGGATTTGTCAGATCAAGTCATTGTAACGGAGCTACTGCTATCTGACCTCCGAGACCCTGTTAACAGGGGAACCTGACCGGATTGGATCATGGTTACATATTCAGTTGCCTGATTGTGCAGGTTTCATCACGATGATTTCCCTTACCGTAAGAGCATCGGTTAGTGTGTAAATAATGTACATACCTCAGAAAATGAGGCATGGCGGCTTTGGGGATCGAACTCGGTACCTCTCGCTTACTAGCATGACCCGCTAGCCATGAGACCACCTACGCTCTTTTGGGCAATAAATATGAAAAAAGCATGACAGGTGGAATTTAGAATTTGGATTTAGATTATTAAAAAGGATAAATACTATAAGGACGAAATTGATAGAGGTAAAGTAGACATAGAATACCACTTATTCTACGGGAGTTCTTTGGAGGGTCTGTTATTGTTTCTGATTTGATTATTGTCACGACATTTTATCTAGACTCGTTAAGTTTTTGTTTTGTGTCTCTATATAGTAAACTGGGCAATATAATTGCAACAAACAAATGTTTACACAGAATTAAAATTCTTAAAATCGAAACAAATATTAAAATCGTAGGTATAACGAATTGCAGTAGAAACTGTGCAAATAACCGAATTTTGTAATTGTAATCCTCTTAATCGTATCCAATTGGAATAGTTACAGCTAAACACGGGATATTTATGTTATGAAGTCGGCTTTCTTTGCCGCCTAAATATACGGAACACAAAGGGTTGAGTCCCACTCTCTTGGTTTTTCTATAATACATTTTATGCAATGATTGCATGTCTTGGGTGCTTTGCACTTATTTTTCTATGTCTATGGTTGGATGACTTTAAGTTGGTGTCAAATAGTCCACTTTTTAACTGAACAATTTACCCTAAGAGACATAGGTAGAAATATGATTAAAACATGTTCGTCTCTTCATGGGCGAACAGGAGATCGTTTCAGAAAGTTAACTCAAATTTTTTTTGAGAATTTCAAGTGGGCTCCTTGGATAAGCTGTTGAGGTTCATGCGTATAATTACCTCCTAAAGCTTTGCTAACGTGAAGGCACATTGTAGATGTATATTTGTTACCGGCAGGTATTGAACTGCTGACCATCGTAAAGTATGTACCTACTCATTGCAGTTGCACATTAATGACATCAAAACGTCAAAATTATAACTGCTCACTAACAAGTTATTTAATAGCTTTAAGTAATTAGGGTACCAATTTAACAGAAACAAGTAATAATCATTTTTTTGTTTTTTGCTTACTGCATTTTTGTACCAGCAATAATATTTATTAAGGACTAGCTTTCCGCCTGCGTGGACTACAGGTTATATCGTGCCCAACTGTGGGATAAAATGTATTTTAGGCGTTCAGTAGTTTAGGCGTGAATGACGGACAGACAGACAGACAGACAGAGTTATTTCCGCATTTATAATATTAGTATGGATATAAGGATATAATATTTATTAAGGATATAACCTGACATAAGTTGTTTTAGAATTTAGCCATTTACTGGGTTTTTTTCTAAACAGTTTTAACAAAAATAATATGAGTAGGTATTTCAAATCAAATTTGAAGGCAACAATAGCTTTTTTTTCTTATGGGTAAATAAACTAAATAGCACGATTTCATTAAGTTTACTTTTTTGTAAGCAATATCTTAGTTAATAGTGTCAATAAACTACATTTCATTTCATTACAGCAATTTTTTAAATAGCTGAATTGCCCAGTGTGGATTTACAAATTTTCAGTCAAAAATATTAATAAATGACTAAAAGTTTACTTAAACATTACCGTTAGATTTCATTAAAGGCCTTTAAATGGTTTTAGATCATGTTCAAGTCATCCTAAAAATAAGCGACATAATAATATTATTAACCTAAGAATACTAGTGATTTTTTAATATAGTTTTGTAATTTTTAACACCATGAGTGAAATATGGTGGTTAGAAAGTGTAAAAAGCAAAATTGAAAAACAAAAATTACTTTTCAACGCCCAAAATTCGAGCCGCTCCAAGCTGTCAAGGAATAGCTGGCTGTCCCGCCTGCACTGCTCACTGGTCCCGTTCCTGGGCACCACCACCTTAGGGAACCTCTCCCACAACTCCACAATATTGTAACGCACACCATATTCCAAACTTTCGTTTTTCGTCTCGACTTTTAATATTGTCCCATTTAGTAAAGAGTCAGTAATGATTTGATCTGAAAGGGTAAGTTCGATACAGTCTCGCGCTGCGCAAACGCCGATGAACAATAGCAGCGGCAACAGGCACCCGCGCGCCGCCATGATGCCTCACTCAATGATTGCGCGGGCGCGCACCACGCGTTAATACCATCCGCCACCGATACGTGTTCTTGAACGATGCTTGAACCCAAATTGGGAAATTTATTTTGTTAATTAGTGACAAATGATAAAAATTCAATTGTTAAATTATCTTATTTAATTAATTAGCAATTTCTATATCTTTTAGTTTACCTTGCAGGTGTCAATGATTATTTCTATTGTCAGTCAGTGAGTAATTATTGGTATTAGAATTATTATAAGAATTGTTAACCGGTGAGTAAAATTATTCGTGGTTTTGGAAAAAAGGTCGATTTTTCACACATGAGTAATTTTTTGAATTAAGTTTTGTTTTTCACTCATAGTTAGGGGAACTTGCGAATTAAAGATTTTATAGAATTGACCGAATAAATAGAAACTGACCAGTCAACGAAAATAGGAAATTAAGGAAACTGTTGGATAATGGTAGACCAAATCAATGACCAAATATGACTCAAATCAATGACCATCGCATAATATGATAAGCTTTCGGATAACCAATAATATTTAATTGTACACACTAAGTGAGTTTTCGACTGACTTTTCCTTACATCATATCATATGTTGGTACATGTTAACGCGAAATTGGGAAATCGATGAACAGAGATTTACAATTTTTTTTGTGCAAGTTATTGAAAATTTTGAGCTTCTATTTCACGTCAAAAAATAATTCCTCTCTATTTACCATATTCCGCTATGAATTCACCTTTACTGTTTTACCCGTGTGCCGGCTGGTGGCGGGAGCCGGAGACTCGGGGCACGATGAATGAAGAAAACAATGAAGCTGGATTACATTTATTTCATTATATTCACTTAAAACTTAATATGTTAATTCATTACAAAAGTATAAAAACAGTGTATTTGCGCCTGCGACGGGAATTCAATTGGGTCTCTGTCATTCCAGCGAATGACAGCTAGAAGTGTTCAATTTCGAATTTAGATTAAGAATGCCAAAAATGAAGAGTAAAAATGTCGCAAAAAGAGAATGGAGAAGGAGGATGAAGACGAGGCACATGCCGCCTCGTTACCTACACCCGTAACCACTACTTACTCGTGAACATAGCTTTAAAAAAATATTTCACCCTTTTTGAAGGCGGGTCAATTTTTTGTTAAAAATATTTTATCTTTTTGTGGTTGGGCAAATTTTGTATTTAGAATAAGTAAGTGGATTTTCAAAAGACAAGAATAAGACTGACACTGTCTGCTGAAAGACAGGAAGAAAATAGAAGCACTGTACAACATAAAATATGTTTAACAAAAAATTGACCCGCCTTCAAAACGAGTAATTTTTTTTAATCATAAGATGGGTTAACTCTTGACCTCAATCTTGACCGTAAAGGTCAAAGATGAGGTCGACGATGGAGCGAGTTAACCCAAAAAATACCTATAAAGGCACTGGTACTCCCACGCACCGATCAATTACTTTTACCCCTCTTGATACCCACGGAAATATATGAAGATGGTGATATTCACAACCAGTCGCAAGATGACAAGAAAGATACGGGGTAATAGTCTGGTTCACAAGTGCCATTTTCCTCGAAACCTGTTCGCCACCACCGAAAATTATGATTTTGGTCTCATTCGATTCGGAATGGCATCTAGAAAGTTCTATCAAAATTTCAAGAGGGGCTGAAAAAAAATGCAATAGTTATAAACAATATAGTAAAACAAAAAATAAGGGTTTGGTTTTTTTGAAATATCTCAAAAACTATTTGAGATAATCGAAATTTGAAAAAAGATCCTTAAAGAGCAGGAAATTTCCTAAAAAAAACTTCTACCTCCCGGAACTGTACCAACAACCCTTATAATTTTAATTAAGTGGCGAAAATAACGGTAAAAACGCGTGGTTCGGCTGCCGCGCGCATCGCCCCAATCTGACACATGAACTAAAAAAATTATTTTTACCGATTAAATATTAATATTAAGGAATAAAAAAAGTTGAGTACTAAGTAGACATATGAATAAACAATAATCCGTAAAAAAAAAATTTTTATCACTATTTTTTTATTAATTATGCTTTTGTTAATTAGTTACTTTGCACCGTTTTAATGTTAACATAAAAACGCTGATTATTACAAAACAAGAAATCTAGAATTTTTTTTGATTTTTTCGAGCTAATCTTAAAAGGGTTTAAAAGAGATTCCCGTTGGAAAAATTCCAAAATTTTGATTTTTAACTTTTTTATTAACAATTAAAGGCATTAAAAAATCATTTATGTCAATAAAACCATTAGGAAATTTTTTTTTTCCAATTATTATTAATATTTTGTTTTCTTATTGATAAAAGCCATATTGCAATAATTTTTGTTTATTTTTAACCAACGTTATTTAAATAATTGTTATAAACAAATGCATTGTTTATTGTATTTTTGAAAACTTTTTCTTTGGAATTTTATCCTTGATGAAAATAATGATTTTTTAAAAAAAATCGTTCCTTAAAAAAATTTTTTTTTAACAAAAAACGCACTTGTTAATTAACAATTTTTTTTTGTTACTAAATATTAATATTAAGGAACCGTTTTTTTTTAAAATCATTATTCATTATGTTCTTTCGTATTATAAACAAAAAAAATTTTCTTAGTAACATTTTATTTGTTTATTAAACAAACAATTTGTTATAAACAAATGCAATTTTACGCGATATTTTTTTTTAAATACTAAAAAATATTACAAAAACAACCATATGTATTTTTTTATCGAAAAAAATTTTTTATTATTTTTTATTTAACTTTACTGCAGATGGATAACTCTTATTGTTATATATTCTGTAAGACGTGTTTCCAGCCTAACTCAGCCATCAACATCTCGTTCCTCATCACGTGGCCTTGATTTCGACTTCGAAAACTTGTGTTTGTTTTGTGAGAAACCGTGGCAATCAAAAAAAGGGGATGGCAAATTTGTAATTAGATCTGAAGATATGAAATCTCGATTAATCGACTTTGCAGAGCGTAAGAATGATGATTTCTCTCAAAAGATTAAAAACCGTGTATCTGGTGTTGACTCTTTGGTCGAAGTTGGTGCTCGTTATCATAAAAAATGTTATTATGATTTCGTTTATATACCAAAAGTTGGTGTTAGTGGAATGAAGAAAGAATTGCTCGATTCTCTAAAGTCTGTTTATAACTATATTGAAAGTAGCAGTGATTGCCAATTTACTGTAGATCAAATACTCAACATCATGAGTTATAAGCCAACGAAAGTAACACTATTAAATAATCTGAAAGAAAACTATGGCGATAACATCATCATTTATGATTCTCCGAACAAAGATACAACAATTTGCTATTGTGGTAACGATATTAACACGCTTTCTGATACGTGGTACATGCATCGTGAAGCAGAAATTGATGCCGAAAATATTCGTATCATAAAGACGGCTGCGACATTGGTCCGAAAACAGATAAAAGGTACTAAATATAACAATAAGAGTTATCCATCTGCAGTAAAGTTAAATAAAAAATAATAAAAAAAATTTTTCGATAAAAAAACACATATGGTTGTTTTTGTAATATTTTTTAGTATTTAAAAAAAAATATCGCGTAAAATTGCATTTGTTTATAACAAATTGTTTGTTTAATAAACAAATAAAAAGTTACTAAGAAAATTTTTTTTTGTTTATAATACGAAAGAACATAATGAATAATGATTTAAAAAAAAAACCGGTTCCTTAATATTAATATTTAGTAACAAAAAAAAATTGTTAATTAACAAGTGCGTTTTTTGTTAAAAAAAAATTTTTTTTAAGGAACGATTTTTTTTAAAAAAATCATTATTTTCATCAAGGATAAAATTCCAAAGAAAAAGTTTTCAAAAATACAATAAACAATGCATTTGTTTATAACAATTATTTAAATAACGTTGGTTAAAAATAAACAAAAATTATTGCAATATGGCTTTTATCAATAAGAAAACAAAATATTAATAATAATTGGAAAAAAAAAATTCCTAATGGTTTTATTGACATAAATGATTTTTTAATGCCTTTAATTGTTAATAAAAAAGTGAAAAATCAAAATTTTGGAATTTTTCCAACGGGAATCTCTTTTAAACCCTTTTAAGATTAGCTCGAAAAAATCAAAAAAAATTCTAGATTTCTTGTTTTGTAATAATCAGCGTTTTTATGTTAACATTAAAACGGTGCAAAGTAACTAATTAACAAAAGCATAATTAATAAAAAAATTGTGATAAAAATTTTTTTTTTACGGATTATTGTTTATTCATATGTCTACTTAGTACTCAATTTTTTTTATTCCTTAATATTAATATTTAATCGGTAAAAATAATTTTTTTAGTTCATGTGTCAGATTGGGGCGATGCGCGCGGCAGCCGAACCACGCGTTTTTACCGTTATTTTCGCCACTTAATTAAAATTATAAGGGTTGTTGGTACAGTTCCGGGAGGTAGAAGTTTTTTTTAGGAAATTTCCTGCTCTTTAAGGATCTTTTTTCAAATTTCGATTATCTCAAATAGTTTTTGAGATATTTCAAAAAAACCAAACCCTTATTTTTTGTTTTACTATATTGTTTATAACTATTGCATTTTTTTTCAGCCCCTCTTGAAATTTTGATAGAACTTTCTAGATGCCATTCCGAATCGAATGAGACCAAAATCATAATTTTCGGTGGTGGCGAACAGGTTTCGAGGAAAATGGCACTTGTGAACCAGACTATAAGTAGTACAATTCTCAAACCGATCGCCAGATGGCATGAAAAATATGGGGTGGCGATATTAACAACCGATCACCAGACGGCAGGAAAGATGTGTGGTGGTAATATACTCTACCGGTCACTAAACGGTAGAGCCCCAGGACACAAAAGAGTCCCAAAAAACAACTTGAAAGTCTCAGGGAACAACTTCGTTTTGGCTTAGTTTACATTGATGACCTATTATCTTAATTCTTAATAAATATATAAAAGGAGAAACTGACTGACTGACTGACTGACATATCAACGCACAGCCTAAACGGCTAAACGTAGGCACTTGAAATTTGGAAGGGACGTAGCTTAGGTACCGTAGAGGTGCACTAAGAAAGGAATTCCCGAAATTCCCACGGGAACGGGAATTAGCGGGAAAATCCTTTTGTATGAAAAATCTAAACCGCTTAAGTTAGACGCTTGAAATTTGGCATGCAGGTACCTTAGTAAATTTAAAGCTTAGTTGCAACAGGATATTGCAAAATTCCCACGGGAACGGGAGTTAGCGGAAAAAAACTTTCCTAAAAATCTAAATCACGTAAGATAGATGTTTT
The DNA here is from genome assembly GCA_949987775.1 of Aproaerema taeniolella. Classification (NCBI taxonomy): domain Eukaryota; kingdom Metazoa; phylum Arthropoda; class Insecta; order Lepidoptera; family Gelechiidae; genus Aproaerema; species Aproaerema taeniolella. Next base: position 11,285,024 of record OX465243.1, read on the forward strand.
CAATCTAGCATGCATGCATACCTTAGTAAATATAAAGTTTAGTTAGGGCTGTATTTTGAAAAATTCCCATGGGAACGAGAGTTAGCGGGAAAAAAATGTTGTATGAAAAAATCTAAACTGCATAAGTTAGATGTTTGAAATTTGACATGCATATACCTTAGTGAATGCAAAGTTAAAAATTCCCCTGGGAACGGGAAGCGAGTTAGAGCTTTGTCTTCAGGTTCAATGTAATACAGTATGGCCAAGTTCTGAAATAAAAAAAACATGTTTAGAAATCAACGAAAATATGAACTAAATGGTGCTTGAAAAAAAAACGTCAATTTCATGTATAGTTCCATCAATGTAGTGTCTATTCTATAAAAAAAGTTAAAACGCAAACCAAGTTGCGGGCATATGCTAGTCATCCACATACAGGGTGTAAAAGACAGCTTAGCAAAAACTGAAACCCTGGACTCAGACAATCATTCTGAATGATTTTCTAGTGGAATTTTTCTCCGGAAAAATTTTTTTTTTCATGTTTATTAATATTTTCTGCTAACATTTTTTATAATTTAATCAAATACAATTAAAAACAATTATAACAACGTAAAACATGAAAACCAGCAATGTACATCGCACTCCGATAGCAGCGCGGCGCGAGGGGATCGCGCGCGGGGCGCGGTTTCACGATACGTTGCGTAACGCCAAAGTAGGTAAATAATGTGACGTTTCCGGGACAAAATCATTACTTATAGCTGATGATAGTTATGGGTAGATTCCACCATTTAAGTATTTGCACCATCAATTATTTTTACTTTTTAAACTAAACTACTGAACTGATTTCAATAAAAAAATTATGGGACTAATCCGAACTAAAAAAATAATTTGAAATCGGCTTATAAATGACGGAGTTTTGAGGTAACAAACATAAAAAAAATTAACCCGAATTGAGAACCTCCACCTTTTTTTTGAAGTTGTTTGAAAATTGTACAAATATGATTGATATTTGTACAAATATTTGTATGAAAAGCAAATATTTGTTCTCGGGTCATTGGTGATTGTATTTTTGTGTATGTTCCAAGGGACCCACGATACAAGGGATAACATTAGTGTGGGCTTTTGAGTGTGTATTTTAGCGTCTTAGTTTTGTTGATTACATTATAAGCAATATAAGAGGATTGTATTGAACCGTACCCCACTAGTATCTGAATTAATTGTAGGCTTGGCGTTTTGTAAAATTCCAACCCTATGGGCGATTTGGACGGCCATACAACACCGATAACCTCACAAAGTAGGAAAGACTTTTAAAATAATTAAACAGGGAATCAAATAAGTTTTACACAATGTTGGCTATTCTATCCGTAACATTAAAAATATTTTTTATCAACTGTAATACAACAAAGACAGATTTATTTACTTCACAAAATCTAGTTTAAAACGAGCCCTTTACTTCCTTTTGGTTAGCCTTCGAACAAGTACTTTAATAGTATCAAAAACATTTTTCTTATTTTCCGTTCATTTGTCTGCAGTTACTGACCGTTCTAGATGTTTCTCTACAACATTTTTTATTATAGAAAAATAGTTAAACTGACTTCAATTTTCGCTGTTTTCTTGTTTACAGCACTCTATATAAACAAAAATCTTTACTTCAGTAAATTAAAGAGTTAAATAATCACCCGGTGTTGAATTAGACTCTTTAATCTAAATATATAAAAGGAGAAACTGACTGACTGACTGACTGACATATCAACGCACAGCCTAAACGGCTAAACGTAGGCACTTAAAATTTGGAAGGGACGTAGCTTAGGTGCCGTAGAGGTGCACTAAGAAAGGAATTCCCGAAATTCCCACGGGAACGGGAATAAGCGGGAAAATCCTTTTGTATGAAAAATCTAAACCGCTTAAGTTAGACGCTTGAAATTTGGCATGCAGGTACCTTAGTAAACTTAAAGCTTAGTTGCAACAGGATATTCCAAAATTCCCACGGGAACGGGAGTTAGCAGGAAAAAACTTTTGTATGTAAAAATCTAAATCACGTAAGATATATGTTTTTAATCTGTGTACTCTGTACAAAAAAAAATTAACACGCAAACGAAGTTGCGGGCATCAGCTAGTATCATAATAAGACATTTAGAATTTATAGGTAGAGCATGGACCTAATAAGGATTTTATTTTTGATAAATGCGATTTGAGGGGTTGTTACACATATAATAATATATTTGTATACCTTTTTGGTCAATCCATCCATAAACTCACGCCTATAATGCCTTTAGAGATTGGCAGAAAGCAAAGTTCAGTGTCTTTCGTTTCCAAAAATATTCGTATTAGTCAAAACCTAAATTCTCTGTTTCTCTGATTCTCTGTTTTTTGAAGTCGGTTACAATAGCTTATCTAGTCATGTATATATTAAATGGATACAATTTAAAAAGAAAAAAGTAAAATACAGGTCTTGTAGTGCAGGTCTCGACTCCTCGTTTTATGAGAACTAGCTAAGGTCCACACAACCAGTCAGTTGGCTCTTTTAATTTAAATTCCTGCAAAAAGCTCTAAACAAGACTGTTTTCATTTTCATATTTCAAATTAAACAGGATTTCAAAAATTACCGTAACAATATGTCTGTATCTGTTCTCTAAGTATTTTTTTTATTTTATTGGAGATGTTGAGGAGTTTGAAGAGGGTTCTTAAATACTTCTGCCCGAAGAATCTATGATTATACATAATACCTAAATAGGTATGTTGAATAACTCTAAAATAAAAATAAAACATACAAGCTCCGACATTCCACAGTTAAAAATAAATAAAAAGAAGAAGAAATGTCTGCTTGATGTCTGCTATTTAATTTACATAGTCTAGGACCCGAATTAAAAGCGATCTTTATCCTCTGTTTATCGGATGAAAAGTAATTTATATCAAACTTTGTATGTTAAAAAATGTATTAGCAGTGGGTTGCCTAAAAAATTCTTGGCCAGACTATGATTAATTACAAATTTAAAACTGACTTTTTATTGAACATTACCCTCATTCGTTTAACCAATATATTTAATACCAACCAAAAGAATCAAGCCTATAGAATATAAAAAACGTTGGGTTGTCTATTTTCTTCCTGGCTTAAATACTGGGTTTAAATGAATGACATTTTTTTTTATTGGACTCACCAACAGTTACTACATTATTAAAAACAATATATCCACTTACATTACAAACTTATCTTAATGCGTAACTAATTAAAGGTAAGTACAACATGCACCAAAGCTAAAGGTACCGACAACAAAACAATTTACACTATAAATCTTCGATCAACTATAGAAAACTAGATACACAGTCCCATACAAAATGAAATTTAAAAGTGTCCTAACTACAATACGTACTTAGATAGTTGTATACCACTACATGTATTATGAAAAAGTTCTAAAGTTTTAATCTTTAATCTAAACATTTTAATCTAATTTAAACCTTAACGTAATATTATAAGGTCGAAAATAAAATCTGTTTAATTTGTAAAATACCACTTTGGGTTTTGAACAAAGGATAACGTAAGACAATTTGATGACACTGGCTGTCACGTAGAACATGGGAGGAGTGGAGTTGCCTTTGTTAATTTTAAAAATATATTAGTTGGGTCGATTTCACATATAAAATCTTCGTACAAACTTTTTAACAAATTCAAAATGCTACGAAATGGTGTGGTTTTCTTTTTAACCCCTGATTGTGTTGTGTATGTATAGGAGCATCATAGCTCTTAAACTGATGATGTTAATGGTGCAGTTTATTTTATTCGAAAGCTTCTTCTTGCGCTGGATTTCAGATATGATTTATCAAAATTGGTTCAGCCGTTTACTTTTATGTTAGTTTTTATGGTCTTTTATTATTAAAAAAATCACATTCATTTCAAATTAACCGACGATTAATATACATTACAATTGATAATCACAGCCGCCGCCATTCTTCTTAATTATTGCTTATAAACCTAATATTCTATGCTTATTTTTTTATGAAATATGAAATAACTTATAAAAAAAGAAAAGAACTGTGTCTTTCCCGATTACACATATATTATGTTTTGCTTATTTAAAACTTAGTATAATTTTTTGAACAGAAATGACCTATTGAGATTTAAGAGAGGAAATTAGCTATGAAACTGAATACCTAGATATTTAAAAGTACAAGTAATAATTTATTTTAAAAAAAGCAACTAACTCAAAAAAAACGTTTGTCTTCTTCGCTGTCATCATCTTTGTCCTGAAGATGAAATATATTTTTTTTATTTTATTCAATACAAGAAACTCCAAATCAAAAGTGATAAAAAGGTACATACTATTTGAGGTGCAGCTGTTTTGTGTAACCTTTTGACTCCTTTTGTAATGACATAAGAGTCACTTTCTAAAAAATGCTTGGAGCAAAAGACACTACTTTGCGACGGCTAGAAAAAATCTTCACATCTTTGACGTGCGACCACGTATGTCCACTGTTCACATCGCACAGGATCTCTAGGAAAACTAAAAATCCAATAAAACTTTGTTTGTAAACGTCACGCACGTTAAATTTTTTATTAATTAAATTTTATATGATTAATGGTTTTGCCATAATACCTTTAATGTAAGTATAGAAAACAGAATTAATACATATACTCTTTACACTTAAATTTTATAACACAGATGAAAATGAAAAAAAAAACACTATATAAAAAAAAAGCGTCTCTATTTGTTTTAGAACAGAGTCACTGCATAACCCGAACAAATGATGTTGAAATACAACGGTATGGATTTGTAAGTTCCGCTAGTGTCTATTCAATTTAAAGGGTTATACTCTCGCCGAATGTTATTAAATTAAACTAAAAAAATGTTTTATAACCTTTTCTTGGCCAAATACCAAGATAATTTCAATTCACATATAATAATTACAAAACTACTTATTTAAAAAATGTCATTCCATATTCTTTTAATGTTCTGGAGGTGTGATTTTTACAATTTTTCACTGCGCACTGAGGCATGCTTACTTTCGGAACGAACGAATGCTACTAAACGAAAAGACAACCCAAAACGTCAAGTGGGTGATCATTTAGTGAGGTAACTTTTTTGTTGTGGATTGTGTATCTAGTTCTTTATAGTTGATCGAAGCTATAAATTTTAAATTTCGCGATTTGAACACATCATTTAACACTCCAAACAAACTTAAACAAAAGCAAACAAACATACTTACTTAACAAGCTTAACTGTCGTTAAATAACACTCTTTAATTTTGACGGTCATGGTCGTTGGCAAGGCAATCAAATATCTTTTTTCTAAATTGTGGTAGGGTATCCCGGAAGACATCAATACCTTCAGAGCAGAGATTATACAACCTACACATACGAGGCACTGGAGAGTTAAAACCGAGCACTGTTCTACGGAGAGGAGGGTAGAAAGGTGTTATGGGATAGCGAGGCAACCTGGCTGGAACTCTTATGTTTATGTCAGACAGAAGTGGAGGACAATTAACTTTGTTATTTAAAATCTTATAAAAGAAAATAAGGTCCATTATGTCCCTTCTCGTTGCAAGAGATATCATATTAAAATAATTAAGCCTCTTTACATATGCTTTAACTTTTTCGTTTGTGGTTATCTGCTAATAGGTATTGTAAATTTCAGTTGTATGAGTCAAATAGTTTTTGAGGTACAGACGACCTACTTGCCAACAATCTTTATTAGTCAAGTAGATTTTAATATTTCATAACAAACATTCGTTTTATGTCACATCTTTATACATCATGGTGACGATGGTCATACAATTTTGCCCATTCTCATTTGTGTCATGTGTGTGTATGTTACATAAAAACGAACATTTTTGAAAGCGTTTTTCGAATTTTCTACCAGCGCTACTTTAAAAAAATCATAACTAGTTTAATAGTAAGACTTTTAATTTTTTTTTGTGCAGTATGATCACCTTGAATTAATGTGATAAATTAACTATTCTACATTCTTCACTCTGTTATCAAAAAAAAAGGTCGAAAGTGAAAATTTTTGGTTTGCGATGAAAAGAGGATAATTTTCAAAAATCTCTTTAAAATAATAAATGGCTGTTTCATAGGTTTGAACTCATTTTAAACACTTTAGTGATTCCTCAGCTTACCAAATAATTGAAAAAAAGTTTGTCTTAACGGGCGATTTTTCGATGAAATCGGCGTTTGAAATTAGTTTGGTGAAAATGAACTTGGAAAATTTTATATTAGAAAAAATAGTTTAAGTTTGTTTTTTCATCCTAATAATCGGCATTAGTGAGGCATATTCAAAAACATTAAAATAATATCAAATTGAACGATCAGTGACACATTGAAAATAGAACAACTCCTATTCTAAAAAGATGTGGCTGTTTGGCTTCGTCCTTTGCCTATCGTGATGGATGTATCAAAACTTCTTTCTTTGTACGTTTACTTTGTTCTTTGCCTGTCCTGATGGATAAAAACAATAACTACTACCCTCTTTGATTTATTAGATTTATACATAGACATAGAAAAAATAAGTTAAATACCACGTCCTAGAGACAAATGCTGTAATTTATAGAGGACTGCCAGTCTATACGCTTTATGTCAGTGGATTTATAACCATCACAAATTAATAATAATAAATAACCATGTCAAGTTGGATATTGTATTGAACCAACAAATCTGCAAGTTGTGCCTTTCACCTAGGCTGATTTTACGTATTTTCCATTACAAACAAACCGTATTCTAATATCATGGAATAAAAGTACACCAAACTTTCCAACAATATCAGTTCTAATAAATAATGAAAATTTATTACTGACAAAGAATAAAGCAATGGATTTGGATTTCCAAGTAAGTTATGTTATGTAATATAGTCCATTGATGTAGGCCTCCTAAATTTAGTATGGGACGTCCTGATTTGCTGTCCTCTACAATATATATGCTAAAAAAGAGATTACTTTCTTTTTAAATATACTGCTTAGCAATAAGGCCGCCTATTGTACATGTCTTTCCTGTACTCTCTTCGTTCGTGTTAATATGTTTTTAACCCTCGACAAAAAAGAGAGCTGTTATAATAATAATAAAATCATTTATTATCAGGCAACTAGGCACATACATAAATACCTTACAGACTAACATACATATGAAATATAATTAACATTATTTTCCGGGTGTTTTTCCGGGGGTGTCTGCAACCGGGAATCTCCCTCGTAATCGGCGGAACACCATGCCCCCAGCCAAAAGCTCTCCTTCATGACTGTCTCACCAGCAGAACCTTCTTCTCGTGCGCCAAGTGGCGCAAGGGGAAACCGTTTCGGGGCAAACCCCATGGCGGTGGAATCAACCGCGGTCCATAACTATGGACCGGTCTTTGGCATCACCTGCCGGCGACCGCAGCGTTGGGTGTGTGACCACGACGGCGACTACGACCACAACAACGACGGCGACGACAGGGGAAAGGGGAATAGGGGAACCTAGATTGTTTTGGAGAAAGATGTCAAAAACTAGATTGTTTGGGAAAAATAACGAAACCTAGATTTTTGGGGAAGAAATAGCAAAACCAAAACCTATTGTAGCGATGTGCACGGTGGGATTGATCCTATCGGCTTCCCCTGGCAGCTCCCGATCGGGAGAGTGACAGCGCTGGGAGAGGAGGAGCCGAACCGCTGGTCTTGGACACAGGGCCAATCCCAACGGGGCGCGCTTGCACCCTCCCGCGTGACCCACAATAGGGAAAGGCCTTTTTGGCCGTCACGAGGTTGAGGCAAGCGGGTGAGGCCCGGCTCGCCTCAGGCATTAAGATCTGGGTGGGAGGGTAGTCAAGGAATTCAAGTCCCTCGACCACCCGCCCACCAAATCTTTTTCTGTGGGAGGGTAGACAACTTGTTCGAGTTGATTGACTACTCTCCATTGTTATTTTAAACAAAATGGGAAGGCGAATGACGGAAGAGGGAAGGTGAAATGACGATGGGGTAGGCCTAATGGCTTTCCCTGGCAGCTGCCCAGTGAAAGGGAGAGTAATAATACTGCCAGGGAAAGGGTTAGGTTGCGAGTAAGGGCGAGGTAGTTCCGCGGGGATTGCTCCTACGGATCAATAACCGCGGAGGGGCGGCCTACGCCCCTCTGCTGGTGTCTGTCGGGAGCGCCCCACGCATTGGTTAATTTAGGGCATAGTGTTCATATTGGGGTCTTGAAATCTAACCTACCCACTATACCACAGGAGAGCACAGCAGGCGCGGGGGGGGGGGGTCAGGTCCCCGGCCAGTCGCGTGGATAGTGAGGCTCTCAGGGCTTAGGGTGGTGTTACCCGGCCTGTATCAGGACTTAGGGGGGAGCGTGCCCGGCCTGTTCATAGGTCTTAGCATGACTGTCTCTAGCAAGAACGTCGGGAGTCGCACCACGAATGCTTTGAAACTAGCATGGTGATGCGATTCCAAGACTGTGATTGGCTATAAGTTTGACGTGTGTATTTGTGTATCTTTGTGTCTGTCGGTGGCATCGTAGCTCCTAAATGAATGAACCAATTTCGATGTGGTTTTTTGTTTAAAGCTGACGTAATCGATATGGTTCTTAGTTATATTTTTATCAAAAAGTTATAAGCAATCAAGTGTCGGGAATGATACCTATATTTTTTTAAATTTTACAGTTATTATTATTACACTATTAAATACACTGTTCAGTAATAAGGCCGCTTATTGTACAGTCATCGGCACATCAAGTAATCAAAAATTTCCCCAATAGATAGTAAACTCTAATGCTTGAAGATAAAATTGAAAATTGATTGAAGAAATTTGACAGAAATTTGACACGATGTGCTGACCCTGTATATGTCTTTCCTGTTCTCTCTTCGTTCGTGTTAATATATGTTTTCTGTGCAATAAAAAATAAAATTGTTCACTTTGCTCTGGGCAAACGGGTTGATGAGCTCAGCCGCTGCTGGGTTATATAGTATCACTTGGTCTAAAACGCAACCGGTTTATGTTGCAATTAGCCTTAAACGCAACTGATCTAGTTAGCATTTCGCCTAAAATGCAACTGGTCTATACAGGGTTATCGGAAATTCGATAAATTCCCTTCAAGGGATTAGGGGTTAGCTCATTTGCGACATTTTTATTTTTATTTTATTTTTTGAGATGATCGCATTTTTGTGTTTTTTTTTTGCTAAATTTTTAACAAAAAAAAGCTGTGTAATTTAAAGGATTTCCAATTGTTATCTTTTTTTATGCATAATCTGAAAGCTAACATCTCAATGGTTCCTCGAGATTATAATAAGCTGAAGTAATACCAATAACCTTCATGTTGTGGACTTGGAATCGCGAGAGATTTAAAGGAAAAACCAGTCGTATTATAAATCACGAAACGTTTCACCTCCGTAATGTACCCCGAAATGGGGGTTGCAGACATCCCCGGAAAAACACTCGGGAAATAGTGTTCATTAGTTTAATTTAATTATATTTAACTAGCTTTCCGCCCGCGGCTTCGCCCGCGTGGACTACAGGTTACATTGTGCCCAGCTGTGAGATAAAATGTAACCTATACCCTTTACCAGGTCTAATCTTAGTACCAAAGTTCATCAAAATCGGTCAACCGCTTTGTCCCTGCATTTTAAATCTGCCATATCTTCAAAAATATTAATTTAAATTACATGCTGTTGAGGGCAATGTTGATCTATATTGAATGCACAATTTATTTAAAGTACTTAATTGGATAAGGATTAATGCTGTATTGCTTAAAATCGCTTCGTAAATAAGTCATTATTTCTTGTAAAAAGTAAAGGAAAAAAATGGTTATTGTGGGTTACCCCTAAGAGATAGACATATAACATCGCGGACTTTTCTGTAGACCTTTTCAAGGTGTACAATACTGTAGTACATTATGTTGATCTATCTCATAGGGTTCAGCCAGCGTTTGCAATGTAAGTGTAAAAAAATGTGTTTATTTACGACATCACATTAGAAACCTCTAAAATTTTCAGTGTTTCTCTACTATATTATGCATGCATTATACATATAAACCTTCCTCTTGAATCACTCTATCTATTGAAAGAAACCGCATCAAAATCTGTTGCGTAGTTTTAAAGATCTAAGCATACATAGGGACAGACAGACAGCGGGAAGCGACTTTGTTTTATACTATGTACCTAGTGATATGCATGTTAGTCTGTAAGGTATTTATTTATGGATCTAGATGACTGATAATAAATGATTTTATTATTGTTATTATTACAATAGACCAGTTGCTTTTAAGTCTAATTGCAATATAGACCGGTTGCGTTTTAGACCAAGTGATACTAATCCTTTGAAATTATCCAAATCACGGTTGTAAACTACATTTTTCTTCAAATATTGAATAATTGTGCCAGCAGCAATGTAAAACAATTTTTTCTTACGTGTCAGCAACAATATCAAACATATTTTTTTTATGCCTTGTAGGACCCCACATACGATGAATACTGTGACCCCAGATATCCGAGGAGGGCCACATATGAAGACGTATTAGCGGCTTCCCGTAGGATACTTGGCTCGGTTGTTCGGACCTCGTGTGGTGTAAGTTCTCTAAATACGCCAACAACTTAAAACTTTAAGCTTTAGTGAAGCATTTTCTATACTAATTCTAATATTATAAAGAGGAAAGATTTGATATGTGTGTTTAAATAGGCTCCGTCACTACTGGCCGATTTGAAAAATTATTTCACCATTAGAATTCTACATTATCCCTGAGTAACAAAGGCTACATAACTTCTCGAATTACCACGGAAACGAAGTCCCGAGCCGAATGCTATATTGAATAAAATAACTAATTAAAAGATTTTAATGTTCAGCCCCGCATTCCTGATAGGAACGTGCAGTCCAAAAACAATTGTTTATACGTGGCCGAATTCTGGTTCACAAAAAATGCACTTCCGTCGACGAGGCTAGATTTTTCAAATTTTTATTCAAAATGAATTCTTAATGTAATAAAGCCGAATTCTTATTTTGTACGGACGGCCGCAACAAAAGGCGCGTACACTCTGTGCTGTTGTTTTGCATTGAAAATGGAGTAACCTGATGCGCTGGCCTCTGTACATCAATAATATTGCAACTAAAACAAAATTGTCGCTATTTTTTTGCACAAGGTTGGAGGGTTGGAGTCGAGAGTAATGTTGTTGCAATAGCGATAGTCTATCGATAGCCTTGAAAATCAGTCATACTATCGATAGTAGTACAAAAACTATCGACTCTTGACGATATTATCGATAATATCGACTTTTTGACGCGATGGAATCGATAGCATCGACAAACTCGCCTAATTTTAACTAATTACAGCATTTCGATAGGACTATTCGCGCTATCGACTGATTTTAAAGCTCAACTATCGATTTTTTATTTATTTTTTATTAATGAAGGGTTCACTCTTGACCACAATCTAGCCCAAGGGCAAAGATGCGGTCGAGGATGTAGCAAGCTCACCCAGAAGAAGCCTATTCACTCGAACTTTAAAGAGATTCGGGTTATATGAACTCGGAAATACAGACGCAGGCAGGGAATTCCATTCCCTAGCAGTGCGCAATACGAAAGATGATGAAAAGCGCTCAGTGCGAATCCGTGGGATATCAACAAGATAGGGATGGTACCCCGCGGTGCGTCTGGACGTCCGATAGAAGAATGGGGCAGGCGGAATGAGCTCATGCAGCTCCTGAGCACACTCCCGGAAGTACATCTAGCGAAACTATCGCTATTCTTCAGCTTATCGTGGAGGTAAGTATAGTCAAGTTTGTGGCAAACTTGGCTTCGCTATTGTTACAACACTAGTGGAGAGTGACATAATAGAATTTCCAACAAAGTCGCTGACGGAAGGATAGCAACGTTATAAAACTTTGAAGTAACGATCTTTTTTTAACCAACAGAGATCAAACCTGGCGGATGGATTCGGCATCGAATTATACGTGAAGTTAGAATCAAGACAGTTTACAGGAAGGTAATTATCATTTTGTCAATTCAAATTCTAAATACACTTATCGAAGCAAAAACAAACTTACATTTTTATACCCTTCGCTGTGGAGACCGCAGGGAGTTGGGGTAGTGAGGCCAAGGGTTTCATCGCCGAGGTAGGTCGGCGTCTTAGAGATAAGAGTTGTGACCCCCGCTCCGGGTCATACTTGGTGCAAAGGTTGTCTATTGCCATTCAACGTGGTAATGCCGCAAGTGTTATGGGCACCTTTGCACCAGGGATGACAAGGGGCGGTTTATTTGACTAATTTTAATCATTTAAGTTTTTGACATAGTATGTTATTGTTATCTGACCCGTATTAATAAATGAAACGAAAAAAAAGCAAAAACATACATACATACATACGCTTACGCCTAAATTCACTAACGGGGAGGCAGAGCGTCAGTGGTTCCAGCGAACTACTTGATACCAATTTTGACACAAATTGTGAGGGTTATCAGATGGAAAAAGTTGTATAATGGTGAGAGGTGGTAAGCCTTTTGCCCATTATACAGACTTTTACTATATACCTGGGAAGCTAACTACTCTTAGCTGGCATATTCCGGTTAAAGAAGTTAGTCCCCCTGTGTACCCATAACTGCACTGATTTACACTATCTTGCCGTTTAGTTTATTGGATACCTATAATAAAAATTAATATACAGGGTGTAAGGGAAACGCTTCCGAATACTGAACTGAAAGTACATGCTCAGTCAATGATTTTGAGTAACTTTCTCAAAGAAACTTTTCCAGGAAACGAAAAAAGTTTCCTGGAAAAGTTTCAAAAAAAAAAACGGCGGCCCCATACAAAAAAGTCAAACAAAATGACTTTTTTGTATGGGGCCGTCGTTTTTTTCGTTTCCTGGAAAAGTTTCTTTGAGAAAGTTACTCAAAACCATTGACTGAGCATGTACTTTCAGTATTCGGAAGCGATTACCTTTATTTGTTCAATTTGGCCTTCGTCGACCATCAATTTGGTCCAGTGACTAATAACGCTGCCTTTGAATCGACGGCGCTTGTGTTCGATTCCTAGTCGGGGAGTAAATGTCTAAAAAGCCGATGTTTGTATTGGAGTCTGAGTGTTCGTGTCTGTCTTTGTTTATGTCCTATGGGTGACGTTACAAGAGGGTCCTCTTTATGTGTGGCGTTTTTTAATTTGTTTATTTTTTGTAAATGTTTTACATTTTCGGTGGTGATCAAGTTGTATCGTTCCCTTTCTTATTAAAACAGTTTCAAGGAACGCGGAGCTCGGAACGTGTTGATGTTACTATCTGATGAACAAAAGAAATATGGCGTGATAGCGGCTTCAACGGGGAACCATGCCGCAGCCATGAGTTACCATGCCACGCAACTCGGCATACCAATTTCTATCGTGATGCCTGAACTTACATCTGTGAAAAAACTTGCTAACGTTGAATTCTACGGAGTCACAGTCACCAAGATCGGAAACTGTTTGAAAGATTGTGAAATTTATGCAAAAAATCAGTGCAGAGAAAGTCATATGACTTACATCAATGGGTAAGAAAGATTTTTAGTTACAAGCTAGCTCTCACTTCGCCTATACTAAACGTATACAATAGTGAGTGTAACGAACAGCTTTAATTTATAAAAAGCAGGGTTCTGACTCCTGACTTACTGATTCATCAATGCCCAGCCCAAAGTTGATTTGCACAAAGGTTTCATTAACGGAATAGAAAAGCTATAGGAGAAGCAATTTACGAAATTTCCACAGAAACACAGTCCCGGGCATCCCCTACTTTATGTTACAAAATTGATCTCTTAGAATATTATAAGAAATTGGCAGAATTTTATCAGCGTTGTAGCATTGCGGTAACATATAGCTGAGCCAAAGCCCATTTACTGGCACTGTACATGTACAAGTTACTCTCTACCTGTTTGTGTACTTTATATCACTAGCTTTCCGCCTGCGGCTCCGCCCACGTGGACTACAGGTTATATCGTCCCTAGCTGTGGGATTAAATGTAGCCTATGCCCTTTTCCAAGGTCTAATCTATCTCTATACCAAATTTCATCAAAATCGGTTCAGTAGTGTGGCCGTGAAAGCGTAACAGACAGACATACATAGTTACTTTTGCATTTATAATACTTGGGGATTTATGTTATTTGTGTTATTTTTGTTAGAATTTTTTTTTTTTTTATTTGGGTACATACTGTGTTTATGTGAATAAATATTTTATCTATACATATACTCGTGTCTAAAATATTAATTTAATACAGCAAGCAAAATAACATAGTAAGACCTAGATAACTAGATAAGTTTTAATATTTTAAAATTATCCGGGATTCCCATTCTTTAGATACGATCATTTAAATGTAATAGAAGGCTATGGAACTATTGGTATTGAAATATATGAACAATGTCCGAATGTAGAGTTCATATTGTGTCCAGTGGGTGGCGGCGGACTCATCGCAGGGATTGCTGTGGCCATCAAGCACTTGAAACCAACGTGCAAAGTCTACGTAAGTAACAGAAAAATTTAGCTTATACTTACTCTCATCATTATTTATTCTGTGCTCTCATATATAATCACATCTAACAGATTGGCGGCATAAACTGAATTTTTTTTCCAAGGAACTTGTAAATCTTTATGAATTTAAATTTGTTTTTATGAATTTATGTTTATGAATTTGTTCAAAACGGGAGTAACAAAAATTAGGTTACTAAATCAGTTGAACAAAGTTCACTCTTAAAAGGAAAATTTGTCTACTTGTTCTTGTTGATCCAACTTCAGTATTCGATATATTGCTATGGAAATATATTTGCTTACGTAATATGTTGGCCTTTTCCTAGCAGTTATTGTGATTTTGGGCTACATAACATAAACACTTTACACCCGTAATTATGAAACTATTTTCGAGCACTGCATTGTACAATATCAACCCAAAGTTAGTACTTTGTCAAATTAAATATTTGCACACATCACCAAGCTTTGCACTTTGCTTTGTGTTTGCTTTGCTTTGTATCTATCACAGCGCAGTGAAAACAAAAATTCAAAGTATTGGTACGTTGGTAGTAAGGAGGCAATTTTTTAGAAAAGTAAGTAGTACATTATTTTCCAATAATAAATAGAGGAATATATTTTCCAGGGAATCTGCACAGACATGACATGCAGCATGGCGGAAGCGTTTAGGAAAAATGAAAGAGTTACTATAGAAATAGGGCCGACTCTGGCTGATGCCCTCGCCATCAACACTGTCGGCGTCAACTCCTTTGCTACCATCAGGAACGGTCTTATAGACAAAATGGTTGGCAATTAGTTTTTAGTCTTGCCTCATCTAACATCAATTCAGAAAAATATCAAATCTTGACCTCTAACTCTTTCAATAAATCTTCTAAACGAGCGTTTGTTCGACTCCGTATACCTACGCAGTAAAATTAAAATATCAGTAACTGAAATTCAGTGTGTCCTAGGCCAAACTAGTTATAACTAGTTATAACTATAGGCCTAAAATCAAGTTTGCTCGGTTACAAATACGTTGTTTTGTCGTCGACTAAGTGTGAGATCATCCACAGCCCATAACAACGTTCAGCCCAAAAATCCAAAGTGCCAGCCAGCGAAAAAAAATGTGTCTTCACTATGGCGCCAAATTTTTAATCAGCACTCCCAAACACTGATGAACACAAACATCAACCTCTGACATCGCCTTACCAGTCTTTTTATGGCGCCTATCTTGAAAATTGGCAGAATCTGAAAACCGATCCCATATACCGAATCGGTGTTCCCAAATACACCTCTAAACCGAATTTAGTCCGAATCGGATCAACTTTATATTGTATGAAAACCAGATTTTTCAACCTAAAAAGAAAAAAAACAGTTGAAGGAATGATCGTAAAGATTTGGCCATAGTAAAAATGGTTGGATGAAACCACCCAACCAGGACTACACATTTTTGTTGGGTCCAAAATGAATGATGTCCTTTAGTAGCAGAGGCCAGCGCATAAGGTTACTCCATTTTCATTGCAAAACCTAAATTATTGCAACGGCACAGAGTGCACACATATGGTAACCTGAGTTACAAAATTAGTGGGGCTTACGCGAATACACAAATTTTTAAAATACTTATATACAAGTCTATTTAAATAGATACATTTTTATCTCGATTTCTACCAGGTGGTAGTGAAAGAAGACTGGATCTCGCGCGCCATTTTGCTCTATTTAGAACACGAGAGGCTTATCATGGAAGGAGCTGCTGCCACTACCATAGCTGCCATCATGGCGGGACTACTTCCAGAACTTCAAGGGAAAATGTGAGCCGATCAAATGTTTGTGAATTAAAACACATTTTTTTTGAATTTTTCGAATTGTTATCCCTTGCGACGAGGGAGACATTGTGACGAAATCGTTAAATTCAGTCAACTGAATATCGTGGTCAACAGGACTCCAAATGCTAATCAGGACACAGTGCTTCTAAGTAATACTGAGTTTAGACTGAGTTTTCCGTACTTACTGAATCGTATATGTAGTGAAATCGACTTGGATCTCCATATCAATAAATTTAACACTCCCATAAAACTTAAATGTAGTTACTTTTGCCTGGAAATGATCACTGGGTACATCAGATTTGAAGCTGCCTTCTGTATTACTTCTTATTTGTCACTTTTTTAAGGTATGCTAGTGCAATAAAGTTTGGTCTTACTCAACCCTGTGTTAGTATGTTGTACACTTACTAACCAAATCTGTCGAACTAATGTTATACAGCCTTACTAATAAAACTTACACATTGCCAAGTAGGACAAGCTTTCATCGACCAAATCCCTTTTAAAAAAGTGTTTTTGCAATATCCCTACTAATATTATAAATGCGAAAGTAACTTTGTCTGTCTGTCTGTTACGCTTTCACGCCTAAAGAACTGAGCCGATTTGGATGAAATTACGAGTATAAAGAGGAAAGATTTGATTGATTGTTTGTTTGTTTGCATTGAATAGGCTCCGAAACTACTGGACCGATTTGAAAAATTCTTTCACCATTAGAAAGCTACATTATCCCCGATGGACATAGGCTACCGAATTCCCACGGAAACGAAGTACCGGGCGGAATGCTAGTATTATATAAAACAAAGTCCCACGCCGCCTCTGTCTGTCTGCCTGGACGCGATTCATTAAAAAACTACTGAACGGATTTAAGTATATAATTAATTCCTGAATTTCCTACGGAAAGTTTTTTCTTCCCATTGTGTAAGTATAGTGAATTAAGTGTGTAGCGAACTTGGCTAACCCTGGTGTCAGGGATTTCAATGGCCTCTGACTTGGTTTTAACGTCTGTAGTCGATCGGCAACAGCCGGGACCTACAACTTAACGTGCCCTCCGAAGTACGGAACCACTCGTGATAAATTGCCACTTATAGTAAGATTTTACTAATTTATTATAATAGGTCTTTACCTATGAAATTGCCGTTTTTCATACAATATTTTTGGAAAACTGAGTTTTCCATACTAACGTTTTTGGATTTTTCTCGGGAATGCGAAATCCAAATTTAGCAAAATTTTGTGGGAAGGTTTGGACAACATTAAGTTAATTTTCATCTTACTTTCTTTATTGTAAGTTGTAACTGTAACAACGGTACAGTAAAAATAAGCAATGAAACTGGCAACGGATGAAACGAACTATATTTAAGCTTCTTTTTCAGCAAATAGATGTATTAATTTGACTCAATATCTCCGTTATATGGCCAAGTTTTAAATAAAAATCAATTTTAATAATAGCTGTTCAATCAAATAAATTATGAATAAAATAAAGCTTGAGAAAAAATCGGCAATTTCATAGGTAAAGTCCTATTATTAGAAGATCGTTATTGTTTAGAGTTGTCGCCGTGATATCTGGCGGTAACATTGACTCGGCACGGGTGCAGCGCACGATTAAGCAAGCTATGACAGGAGACGGTCGGCTCATGAAGATCAATCTGTCAACGTATGACCAGCCTGGTTGTTTGGCACTCGTCTGTGAGGTATTAGCAAGCGTAGGTGTCACCATCCGAAACCTCTTCTTCGAGAGTAACTGGGAAAGGAAGACTGAACTTTTTAATATTCAGGTATTGTTTACTTTTATTTTCTACACTAATATATTAAAAAGAGAAAATATTTGATTATAAAGAGAAAAGATTTGATTGTTTGTATGTTTGCATTGAATAGGTTCCAAAACTACTGGACCGATTTGAAAAAATATTTCACCGTTAGTATCCTACATCATCCCTGATGAACATACTTATAGGCTACATAATTTTCCCGAATCCCCACTGGAACGAAATCCCGGGAGGAAAGCTATAATTATAATAAACGCCGTATATACTTTGAAGTCAACACTATGGCTTCTCTATGTGTCGTAGGCAAAAATAAGACCCGGATCTGATTTTTTTTTAAATAATTATTTACCCCGTCTGGGAGTCGAATTCGGGGCTTGCATCAGAGCTAGGCAGCGTTATAACCATTGAACCTTTAGTCGTCAAACCAAAATATAAGTGTGATTAGATTATTTTTTGTTCAACAGAGCATATACTTAATGAAAGACGGTTTGGTTTAACGTCATTCGTATTTTTATTTTAGC
This sequence comes from Aproaerema taeniolella, assembly GCA_949987775.1. Taxonomy (NCBI): domain Eukaryota; kingdom Metazoa; phylum Arthropoda; class Insecta; order Lepidoptera; family Gelechiidae; genus Aproaerema; species Aproaerema taeniolella. Next base: position 11,303,497 of record OX465243.1, read on the forward strand.
CTATAGTAAAAACTCGCAAGTTTATCCAATTGTGCTTTTTTCAGTTAAAAGTAATAGCTGAAACTAGAAATTGGGAGCACCGGAGGGACCTAGAAGCAAAATTAAGGGCGTCTTTCGATATCTTGGAATTCGACCCGACTGAAGAAAAGCCAGTAAAGGCAATTCCGCCAAAAAAGCCCAAAGTCTGCCCTATTCACCACCCTGCGTGTGTTCAACGAAAATATTAAGGGATAATTGAGAGGATGAAGGATAGAGTCTACAGTATACTACATGTGGTGACCTTAAATTAGCTAACGAATCTCTAGAATGTGAATTTCTTCATAAGATTGAAAAAATTCTCCTCGAGGAAACCATTACAAAATTAAAAATTCAACAATCACTAGATTGTACAAATAATTCCGAAAAGCAAAAATTTTTAAAGAGCTATAGGTACATATTTGAAGAGCCTTGGGGAAACTTGTTAGGTTCAGTATGCTGATTAGCCTCCTTCATTTTGGCTAACTGATTTTCATAACAATATGACAGTTCGTTATGCAATTGATTCTATAACATAAATCCTCTTGCGATCCTTAAATGAACAGAAAAATAGGTTTTTAGAAGGTCATCAATCATATAGTGCTTTGAAAGTTGCATCCTGATTTCACAATCGTCCTAATACTAGCAGTCATAAAACCGAAACAATATCAGTCTACGTCATTGAGGTATACCAAATACCTGGTTTTCTAAAGTACCTATGTAATACCATGTGTTAAATAATAATCATAATAAAAAGTGTTCTGTAAACCCGTAAATTTTTTAAGTGCTTAATCTTTTGAATTGTGTGTATGTACATCGCTAACCAAAATATACTTAAATATATTATATTAAGATTATAAATATAAAATGAATACCTCAGTATTGCACATATTTTGCTTGTTTCTTTTGTTACACACGTATACTTTATAATTATTATTAAAATTTCTTATTTTTTATAATAAAGTATCTATTTATCATATACGTCAGTGCTTCTATTTTCTTAAATTTATTTTAAAAAGACAAGAACGAGACAGACACTAGAAAATAGAAGCTTTTTTAGGGTTCCGTACCCAAAGGAAAAAAACGGGACCCTATTACTACGGCTCCGCTGTCCGTCCGTCCGTCCGTCTGTCACCAGGCTGTATCTCATGAACCGTTAGACAGTTGAAATTTTCACAGATGATGTATTTCGGTTGCTGCTATAACAACAAATACTAAAAAGTAGAACAAATTAAATATTTAAGGGGGCTCCCATACAACGAACATGATTTTTTTGCCGTTTTTATTAATGGTTTTTATAGAGTCCGACTCGCACTTGGCCGGTTTTATAGGTAATGGTACGGAACCCTACGTGCGCGAGTCCGACTCGCACTTGCCCGTTTTTTTAAATTTAGTATTTTTGAAACGCTTTACCCGTTTTTCTTTCCTTAAAATTATTTCTCAGCTTTTTTTGTATGCCCAAGAATGTAAAGTACATTTTTCTCCGAGTTCATCTCGACAAAGATCTGTGGGCTAGACAGTCATTCGTATTATAAATTCTGTAAATTAAATAATGACGTTTGCCTTTACAACTCTGCCTTATCCGTCATCCGTCATGTGAAAATCGAGGCTAACTATACCTCTCCTTACTCAAACAGCAACTTCCGAAACTCAATGTTAATAAGTTATATAACTTGCTAAAACTAGTCACTTTAATTACGGTCGCCTTGGCAATTTTAGCAGGCAAAGTCAAAACATGCGATATTGGTTGATTCTGGCGCCACAGTATTTCAATGTTTCAATGTATAGTAAAAAAGATTACTAATTTAGTGATCCGGTATTTTTGCTGTACTTTTTAGTCCATTAATCTCTGAAAGTTTGTTCTCCAACTTTATAAAGATCAAAATATTGTACGTATAAAGACAAAATCTCATAAGGTGTGCATTTGTAGCGACATTGACCTTCTGAATAAAGGGCCACTCGGGGGCAAGACTATTGTAATCAATTCCATTGTAATGGCTGTGTAGGTAGTCTTTATCTAATAAGAAAAAAAAAACTAAATGTTGAACGCAGAAACGAATGATATTGACAAAACCACTCCAAGACTAGGAAGCGATTATAAAAATCACGCGCCTTGAAGGGCGTTTAACCTTTAAAAGTTGTCCATTTAGACTTACTAATATCAGGCAAACTACTATATTAATATATACTATTTCGACTTACTATATTCTCGAGCATATCGAGAACTGAGCAAATCTACGATATGGCCACGACAACAACATTATCTTAAAAACTTAAGTACGTAGGTACCTTAAATTTATTTCATGCCGGGCTCAGCGATTTAAACTTGTTGTTTTTTGGATAGAATATGAGTCAATTCTCAGATTAAAGAAAAAAATAACTGTTTGAAAAATGATATCAATAAAAATTAGCAACAATAATATAGTTATTTATTTGCTTTTATGCATAGAAGCAGAGCCTATAAAAGCAAGTAACATAGATGATTGTATAAAAAGATCCGCACGAGAAAGATTTCTATCAAAAATAGCAATTTTAAAAAGGCAGCTAAAAAGACACCGGAATAAACGACTGTTGAGGCAGAAGAGTCGTTGAGTAGCGACAAAGTGGAGGGCTTACAAAGTGAACCAACCGATCTGGCAAAATACTGCAGTGAATGTCTTGTGATTGATGTGATAAAAGAAGTTTATTATGACTGAAATGGTCATCCTTTTTTGGCACAGACACAGAATATAGAGGTATGGCACAGTTGGTGTTTTTAATTCCGAGATATAGGCTTTCTTAAAAAATATTTATATTCTTGAAAGAAACCGCGGTCGAAAAATAGTGAGTCCGTAATAAATACAAGATCTGTCTCACATTAGTTTGTACAATGTGTACATTATACATTAGAATACAATACCGATGTGCTTGCGACACAAGGGCAAATGAGCATCATATTCAGCTCTGCCGCGGGGTCATTTAGCATTTACTAATAGTTATTAGTAGCCGGTGATCTTTTCTGACTATTGTATGTTTTTATAAATAATGTTATTTGTCAGATGATACTGGGCCCCGATTCTGTAACTTGTGTGTTGATGGAATGGAGGCCATTTTATCTGTTCAGGTGGCGAAATTGAGAATGATGGCGACCATTCCATCAACACAGAAGATACATGATCGGGGCTTTGTTGTTCCTTATTATATTATCCATCAGAAATAATGTCAATGTCCCACAGGTAGGGCTCAACTAATTGAAGTTTTGAATGGGAACATGAATTTGACACGTATTTAGTTTTTTGCGTTAAGCCAAGGGCTAATGATTAATTTACAAGTCAATAAAATAAATTAGCAGTAAAATTTTATTATGTTGCAAAGAATTTTGTTATCTTTTTTATTTTATTAATTTAACAAGTAGGCATAACATGCAAGATTTTGAAGCACGTTTCTGTGACGCATTTCCTAGGATTTTTGAATAATCTGATTATTTGAGTTATGTTAACGATATCGAGCGTAGCGTATCGATTGACACCTGGGCTATTATCAAACAAGAAATTTAACATAAAAACTACTTATAAAACTAAACATTGTAAAATTGTAGGTAGGTACTCTAACACAAAACATGTCCACAAAATCTTTTAAATCAGTAAATGATAAAAAAAAGTTATAATAGGTAAGTAGGTTCTTGTGGGAGAAATACAGTTAGCAAAAAATCGTAGCTAATAAAAGAAAAATATAAAATAAAGATTTGTTTGTATTTTAATCTAAAGCTTCTTTATCCTTACTTTATTAATTTATCTCTGCACGTATATACTTTAGAAACTAGCACAAAACTATGATAGTTCAAGAAATGTAAGCCCAGAGGTTTTCCCACTAACACTCCCACTCTAATGAGTGTAATGCACCTCAAATAAGTAATAGAAAAATTACAAACAAATAAATATAAAGTCCACAACTCCACTCTAAGGTTTCCTTTTGTGTCGTGGGTCAATGGAACATACACAAAGACAGACATGAACACCCATGTTTTGAAGTTAATTTTTTTATTCCTTATGTTCTGTAAGAAACCTTTGCGTATAAAACATTGTTAGGCGTTACTGTCATGAACTGAGAAATGAATGAAATTAATAATTTTATAAATAGTTCGATAAGCAAAAAACCGGATTAAATCTCAATAAAAGTTTTCAGAATGCTGGATACTATGCTAGAATTATTTTCTGACTATTTTGGGAGGTTTTCCATTCATATAAGTTAGACAAGTACCTACTCGAATTTTTTGCAAAAAAATTCATGTTATTAACAAATACGTGTAACGTGCATAACTTTTTTGGGAATTCGATCGGGAGCATAATTTCTGTCGGAAAGCTAATGTGACTAATAAACTGAGGTTCATATGGAGTGCCTACTAAGACATGCTAGTATGGATATAACAAATCCTAATAGGAGTTGTGCTCTGTTGATACGGCAGGCGCTTTATAATATTCTCTACATTCTGAAGCCTATGGTGTCTCTTTACGGGACTTGAAACTTTTTCTCTAAGATGGAAAGATCCTTAACAAAATTGAGAAGTAATATTACGCACTGATATATGGGAAAATGAATTCCCTGCCTGTGTTTGCATTTCCGAGCTCATATGACCAGTGTCTCTTTAAAGTTCGATTAATTCATGTACTTAACTATTAATATTTCATCTCTTTTGTAAAAACTTTCAGATTATAATGGTTATTAAAATGTTTATCAATGGATATTATGTTTCAACTAAATGTTTTTTTGTTAATGTTAATCATAATCATAGTGTTTCAATGAAATTGAAGTGACCTACAAAAAAAACTTTTGTTCAATATCAGATTGAAGTCAGTTTTTAGGTTTGTTTTGAATAATTTTTTTTTGAGTACTTCCACGCTGAACTGGGACAGAAGGGAAAACTTAGAATGTGCCAGCTACCTGTTCTTCCCAGGCATACCTACTGTAAAAGTCAGTAAGTGGGATGCGAAGGTTTTGTGGTATCTTGAGCGAAAGGCTGACAACCTCTCACCATTATACAACATGTATCATCTCATAATCCTCATAATTTATGTCAAACGTGGCATCTATTGGTTCTAGAATAGAACCACTGATGCTCTGCCTACCCTGATAGGGATTATAGGCGTTAGTGTATGTGTATTGAATATTTGTTCTCGTTTTAGCTTTTATGATATGAAGCAGTATCTTTATTAAATGTTAGAAAAACTTAAGTACTCTTGCAAAATTTTGAAAATATTAGAGCCGCACATCAGGTTACCACAGGCGTTCACTCTGTGCTGATAGGATAAGAAGGGTTCAAAAATGGGGTAACCTGATGCGCTAACATCTATATTTATGACATCTCTTATGTGAGAAGAAAGCTTTTAATAATATGTAAGAATTGTGACATTAACCACGGTAATTTTTAAAACTAGCATACAGTTTTTGATGAAGTACCTACTACCTCTTTTTTTCTGACGTAGAGCAATAATTAGAAACAATAGTTTGTCATGTTGGTTACACGAAAACGGGTCCCGTACGTAGTTTCGAATGACGTTGAAGCGCCACACGATTTTTACTGAAACTACGAAAGAGTACTACGGTGATGTAGGAGTAGGATTTGTAATTGGCTTTTAGATATGTGATATGTATCTACATGCCAAAATGATTGTATGTAGCTGTAAGCTAAGCTCCTTAAATAATAAAACAAAATAAAGTGACTATGACGTGACAATACTAAGTTACAATTCCAGCATTTCACACTCACACCACAAGAGGTAGCATTTAGCCCGAGAGCGTGATCTTATCGGCTCGTAGTAAAAAGTGAATGAAAACCGTCACAATACACAAGAGGCAGCTCCCATACGGTAGAATCAAGGTCAAATTTGTCTGGCAAATCATCCAAATACGTTTCACAAGTTTACGGAAAAATCCATTGCAATTTACACCTTGAAACCATAGCCATTAAGTTGTGGTTTCACGGGGTGATGTAAATTGCTCATACGTCGATGTTGAGGAAAGAGTATGAGATAGTTCCCTCCAGTGTTATTGTTTTCAATGCCACCGAGTACACGCTCCTTAATTGCTACTTCCGTAAATGAACAGGTGGAGGTGTAGAGAAGGTGCATTTCACAATATTTCATGTGACATCTACTTAGATGGATCATGGGTCAATTCTGTGGCCGATGCTCATGAATCAAATTTAAGAACTAAAAGTAGGACCCTGTGAATAATTTAGGCTTACCTGTCTCCATTATTGCATGTTTAATACCACTTTTATGTTGTACATAAGCAGAAGATATGGCGACATATATCTATCTACCTTAAATTAAAAGTGATTTAAAACATGTTTTTTCAATTTTTATCAGAAAGTCGGCCAGTTTAGGACGAGACAGAGCGCACATAATTTTTTTTTTCGTTTTCAATTTTCCTTAAATATGACTCAGTCAGATTGTATAATTTGCTGTATTGCATTCCGGATAGCTGTTTTTAAAAACAGAGCCGTTTTGTATTAAGGTAAGATAACGATAAGCCGGATTGGATTACGGCTGAACGAAAGTTTCAAAAACAGCTAGCCGGGATGTAACACGGCAAATTATACTATCCGACGGTGACATTATACAACCCGAATATTTTTAAAGTTCAAGTGAATGGGCTTCTTCTGGGTGTGCTTGCTACATCCTCGACCACGTTTTTGCCCCTGGGCTAGATTATGTTCAAGAGTCCAGCATGGAAGTTAAAACCCATTCATTAAAAAAACATTAGTCTATCTATATACATATTATAAAGAGGAAAGATTTGATTGTTTGTTTGTTTGTTTGCATTGAATAGGCTCCGAAACTACTAGACCGATTTGAAAAATTATTTTACCATTAGAATCCTACATTATCTGGGGTGGACATAGGGTACATGATTTTTCCCGAATTCTCACGGGAACGAAGTCCCGAGCGGAATTCTAGTCATTTATAAAACAGAATAAATATCTAAATTTTGTTTCTATATATGACCAAGCTCGCTGAAATCTGAATAGATTTGCCTAACACCGGACCAAAAATTAAGGACAAAGTCCTACGATTTTCCTGTAAATGTATGACGGCGATACCCTTAAGAAGCAAAGTCGACTCCATGCATTAGTTGTGCACAATTATGCTCATCGTGTGATATCCGCTTTCACTCGCGTGTCTCGTACTTGTACAATATCCCGATCGATTGATTCACGATCCCATTGGTTAGTATATGTAAAACATTGTAGTGCTGTGCACTAAGCCTTTTTTACCCCCAACAAAAAGAAGGATGTTGTAAGTTTGACGTGTGTGTCTGTATGTCTGTCTGTGGTGTCGTAGCTCCTAAATGAATGGACCGATTTTAATGTATTTTTGTTTTTGTTTGTTTGTTGCTGACGTAATCGAAATGGTTCCTAGCTATATCTGATCAAAATTGATTTATCCGTTTAAAGCTTATAAGCAATCGAATTTTGGTTATGATACACATTTTTAGAGTTCCGTACCCAAAGGGTAAAAACGGGACCCTATTACTTAGGCTCCACTGTCCATCCGTCCGTCCGTCTGTCACCGAGCTGTATCGCATGAACCGTGATAGTTAGACAGTTGAAATTTTCATAGATGATGTATTTCTACTGCTGCTATAACAAAAAATACTAAAAATTAAAATAAAATAGGTGGATATAAAGCTTTTTTAGCTTCCATGCTGGACTGGGACTAAAAGAAAAACACATAATGTGCCACCTGCCTACTCTTCCCAGGCATACTGTAAAAGACAACCTCTCACCACTTACATTATACATAACCCTTGAATTTTTGTCAAACGTGGCAACAAATGTTTTTAAAACCACTGATGCTCTGCCTACCTTGATAGACATTTTAGACGTCAGCGTATGTATGTATGGATGTATGTAAAGCTTTTCTTTACCATACCGACTGATACTGATATGTCTCAGTTGTTTAACATTCAAAGTGCAATCGCCCGCATCGTTTGTGCAACTTATGCAATTGGAACAGCAACGTGAATTCTCGAGAAAATGTTGTTTATTTTACATAAATGCAATTTTCCTTGACAAAATGTTACCAAATCGGGCGCTGAGCCAGGATGTTTGGGCATATGGAAGTGGGTTGACATTATTGCATTATCAGAATTTGGTTAGAAAACAAAATGCTGTACTTGTATTGTTTTGCAAAAGAAAAGAATCAGGTAGATTGTAACACTTGCAACGCAATCTTCAAGGTAAACTTTGGCTAGGTTCTAGCTGTCGTAGACACATTACTATTATACATTACTATTAGCTAGAGCCACAAATTAATAATTATTAGCTATTAATAATTATTAATTTGTGGCTCTAGCTAAATGGTATTCGAGCCACTGACTTCAACGAAATAAAATGTAGGCCATAGACAATAAATAGTTTATTATGTTTTTTTAAGTTGATTTAATGAGGGATTTTCTGACAGCTCAGAATTTTAGTTCACAAACAGACAATTTTACTGAAATCTAAGTCAGGAATGATTATATAAATCAGAATTTTGTTTACCAAACATATCATGACCTAATCCTTTTACGTATTACTCAATTTCTTAATAATTTAAATGCACATACAAATTTTGATAACATACTTGATATTTGCATAGAATGAAACATTGGCTTGACAGATCATGAGTTCGCTATGGGTGCGTTCGCAATGTGCAGTTGTGTTTTTGCTACTTTTATATAGAATAATTCAAAATTCAAAAAAAGCGCTTTTAGTTTAACATTTTGGTTAAGTACAAAGATTATTTATCGTGCTAAAGGTTATCGTTTTAATAACTTTGGGTAGAAATTAGAAGTAATCAAATCGATACACGAACGCATCCTACAAAAAAATGTTTGCTCACAGGTCAGTGCCATCTAGTGGAAGTTTTAGTAACCTTATTTTTTTCTCTCTTTTTTTTTTCTTTCCGTGGGTGTCGTAAGAGGCGACTGAGGAAACACAAACGAGACCTGCCTCCTAGTAATCCATCCCAGGCAACGACACCTCAATTTGTTCTGAATCTGAGGTGTCGTCCTATGGTCTCATGCGGTGTGGTAGGCTCTGTAAAGGGCCGTCTGGTTCGCGACCACCCCTACCGAAGTCCGACGCCAAACAGCTTGCTGTGTTCCGTCGGTGCGTGGGAGTACCAGTGCCTTAATTGGCATTTTCTGGGTTAACTCGGTCCATCGTCGACCTCATCTATGACCTTGGTCAAGATTGAGGTCAAGAGTTAACGCATCTTATAATATTTTTTTTTTAATTGGCTGCCAGAGAATCCCTCATTTGGTTAAATAACAGTTTTTACTGAGGAAATACAATGACACAGTGATATGTGAATGGAATATGCTCCCATACAGTTTCGAAATCACCGGTTGAATAAATACATTGCGAAATTTTACAGTTTCTCTATACTTAACTTCACACTCAGAATACTAACTACTGATACATTTCCTAACTTGGCACAAAGTATTTATGATCTCGGAGAAATCAAGATTAGCCTAGTCTGATGCCTATTCACTTGAAAGTTCTTTGGTGGGTGGAAATACTAGGTGAAACTGAACCTAAATATGTGACTGTAAAAATAGGAAGGTACAACTTTGAGGGAATTGTTATGAGCTTAGTGAATCGCTCTTATTGACAACCCTGAAAGTTATACCTTTTACTAATCACAGTTACATATGCACAATTTTTACAAAGGGACCAACTTTTATTTGACATGAAAAAAATACTACTGTTCCATTTGGTGGAGTGCTGAACTTTTGTATTTAGTAGCTGATACTTTGTCCTAGAACGACAAGAGACCACTGTTATGATCATCAAATATTTTACGAATGAGGTAGTTGACTCTCTGTCGACAGTACATCAATATAAAATGCATGGTTACATGATGCTTTGGAAGAGTAAGCAGCTGGCATTGGTAGATTATGTTTCTATCAGAAACATGATGATGATGACATGATGTTTCTATCAGAAAGAATTGATAACATTGGCGTCATGTGGTTCTAGGACAAAGTCTCAGTAACGAAATACAAAAGTTGAACAAAATTCAATTGGGATTAATAATCCCACTCCATTGTGTAAGCCACCAGACGACGTACATTCAAGAACACATCAAATTTGGCTCTTTGGACTTTAGCATTTTCATTTTTAAGCGGCAAAATCGCTCTAAAATTGACACGTATGACAATTTCAATCCAATTTGTCACTTTAATTAAAATTGTTAGACTAAAATACTTCCTTCTTCCTTCACATTAATCATACTTAAATAAAAGAAAAACGGTTGACTGATAGACTCGTAAACAACAAGTGACTGCAATCAATCGCTCCGTTTTTCATGCAGCGAAGTGCGCCTAAAGATATCAATTTGTCGAATTTATTACGAAAGAATATGAAGATTATCCACTCATTAGTACATGCAGTGAAAATGTGCATGTATTTTTATGCAATAAACTTTGTTACGACTGTTTCTTCCTTATCATTACGGAAACTTGTACTGTTAATATAAAGTAGACTTTATCCTCAATACTTAACATAATGCATCGGTACTTTACGGTTTGATAATTAGATTATAAAAACCTCATTCTTTTAAAGTAGATTTCAATGCATAGAAATTGTGCTTTAAGGTTTATTTTCGGGTGCAAGTATAGTTGTTGTGCTATAAATTAAAACTGTCATTTTAAATCGTTCGCTACGTTTGATGTAATTGTGGAAGTGGGCATTTGCCGTGACTGAATGTGTTAATGAGCTATCAACACGTATAGGTTAATTTACAGTCAATCCATATGGTGAATGAACAAATTGCACCTTCAATATTAAGATTTTTATTTCTTGTGTGGTAGCGAAATAACAGTCAATAAATAACTTCATCCTACAGGTTTTTTATTTTTCAAAAATTGTTTTGATCGATTTGCTCTCGAGTTTCGCCAACCACAACTCAAACCAAATCTAATCAAACATAGATAAAGATTTAGTATTTAGATTTTAATTATTCTATGATGAAGTAAAGAAAAAACTTTTCACTTCGAAAAAGAATGAAGCCAAGGATTATAAAATTATCTAATCGAAAAAATATATTCCAGTAGAAACGTGAAACCGTAAAAATTTTTAGCTACAGAAATGTCCAGTCGGTATTATTGTCCGGTTACAAAAATATTCAAAAGAACAAATGACCTGCCTTATTTAGGAATGTACTAGCCTTAAAATTATAAATTACTAGCTGTTCCCGCGGCTTCGCTCGCGTAAAGAACTCTTTTAGTCACCCATTCATTCTTGACCCCTTAGGGGATGATTTTCGAAAATTCTCGAAACACGTGTCCGTGTATTTGCTTCAAGGTATATCTTGACGAAGTTTCGAGTCAAAATGTTCAAAAAAAATATTTTCTCCAAACTTTGAACCCCAATTTCAACCCCTTAGGGATCGAATTTCGAAAAATTCTTTCTTAGTGCTTGCCTACGTTATAAAAAATACCTTTTTGGCAAAATTTAGCTTTCTAGGTCTAAGGGTTTGGGCTGGGCGTGAATCAGTAACGAGTCAGTGAATCAATACCTCCATTTTTATATATAAGACTAGCTTTTTCACGCGGTTTCGCTCGAGCAAAGAACTTTTTCAGTCACCCAATTCATTTCCAAAATTTTAGACTTGAAAAATCGCGAAACACGTGTCCATTTATTTGCTTCAAGATATATCTTGACGAAGTTTCGAGTCAAAATTTCCAAAAAAATGTTTTTTCCATACAAACTTTGAACCCCCATTTCACCCCCTTAGGGGTTGAATTTCAAAAAGTTCATTCTTAGTGCTCCCTAGACGTCATAAGAAACCTACGCGCCAAATTTGAAATCTCTAGACCCAGCAGTTTGGGCTGTGCGTTGATATGTCAGTCACCAGTCAATTTCTTCTTTTATAATTTAGAAGATTATTTAGTCCAACCCTCAGTTTCATAAACCAAGGATTTGGTTATGTTCTTCCAAAGATGCACTTAAGTTTTTCAACTCTAAACTTTTAAAATGCTTATAGGTATCTATTTTTTTATTTAAATGGTAACGTCGCATTCTTTAAATTCTTACCACACCAACTTCATAGTTGTATGGTCACTGGTCATCGAAAAAATACTAATTGAAGGGGTGATGGAGATGGGTGGGTTCGGGCTACTCTCAATTTTCTATATTTTATCACCTTGTTTCGTAATGATTGAGAGTAAGAAATTTACTTTTATCTCATAAAAATAGAAAGAGTGGGTTAATTTTTTTCATCTTTACCTTATTTGATAACTGGAAAAATAAATAAAAATATTCAGAAAACTATAAGTTAGCACTAATTCTTGCATTATTTACACAAGTGCGTCAGGTTTTAGCTAATCCCATTGAAGGAGACAAGAGAATATTGACTAACTTTAGCCTTAGAGTTATTTTGCGACTATATGACGTTCTGACTACCCAATATAGAGAAATAGACGTGAAGATGTAAGTGTAAGCAACAACTTTGCTTTACAAAGCACAGTTGGTAATGTTATTCACTGACACTGTGAACCCTGTAGAAAGTCGTTAATTGTCATCCGAGCTGTGGTTTTAAAGGGAATTAACTTTCTTATATCTTTAATATTAGCCTGTAGTTTCATCAGTTTTAAGTAAATTCAAAGGGATTGTAGATAAATTTCTATTTTTCAAAAAATGTGGTATAAAACAAAAATACAATAACATATTATTCTGTTTGTCTTGTTGGATGAGTTGAGAAGTGACCGACATCGAACAAGGGTTTAAAATTCCAAACACCATTAATGGGTGCTTATTTTTGAAATGGGTCAGCAGGTATAATAGAGTGCACCCCCGCCCCTGAGAGGTGAGCGCGGCGGCGCGCGCATGCGTTCATTCGCTTTTTGCCCACCTTTCGACTCGCGCGCAGCCTCCACCATTGTTCGCGCATGAGCATTTCTCTCACGTGGGAACCACCGACTTTTTCGTGCTTTACCCGTTGCTTTATTTCTCACCGACCTCGGGACTCGGCGCACGTTCTGTTACAATGATTTTGTAAGTGAGCTTTCGTGCTGAGGACATATATTTCGTGTGCTATGCGGATTGAGGACTACCGGCATGTGAGGTGAATCCTGGTGAAAGTTGAGTGATGATCAGATAGCTCTGTGCCTGGACCTTCCTGTCTGATCGCTGGAGACATGGCAGCTGCATCGGTGAGTAATCGTTCGGATATAAAAAACTAGTCAATACATGTGGAGCTTTTAATGCATCTCATCTGTAATCTTCAGTTACCATACTTGGAGTTACCTGTTAATTGATAAGGTCTCACACATTAATCAAATTATTCTTATCTCCAATATTACAGTTTCATTAAACTAATGATCATTCAGTGAAAGCCGAGTAGGTATGTAATAATCTTTTTTTTTTAATGGGTTCAAAAAAGAGTTCAACAATTATTTTAAACAGAGCCCGAGCTTTTTCCAATTTTTTATCCAGCTCTAATTTAATCCAATTTTTCGACACCCAGAATGAAATAGTTAGGATAGTAAGTTAGCGGCTTTCATAACCAACGCATTTTTAAGATTACATATTTTACATAAAGATAGGTGTAAACTATTTTTAGCTTGTGCAATAGATAAGAATCTACGTTCTTCCTGCGTCCTGCATGCTTAGAATCTAATTTTAAATCGAGTTTGACTGGATATTGTATTATATAAAACTAGAGTACTTGTCCTTATCTAGTCCGAGAATAAAACTAAAAGCATGAACTACTTTCAATTACTACCTAATTAGATTTCACCGATGAACATTATGTCACAGATGTCAAATGTTATACAATGTATTACAAAACAAGACCTCTAAATCTTGTTCTGCTGGTTAAAGATCATTTGTATTGTATTGACCACAATTTTGTTTGTAGTCCCAGTAAAATAGTCAAAATTTAATTGACGAATATTTATAAGAGCATAAATGTGAAGGAAAAGAAGTAGAACGTTACTGATGTATTTTGATTATACTCCTTACAATGAACGCTAAAATTACTGAAATGAACGAAACAGGAGTATTTGGATCGTATCAGGTGGCAATCTGTCGTCTCTCCCAACCATAATGAATACAAAGGCGTGAACTTATTCATGATCTACACATATAATGCTATTATGAGATAACATAACATAAACCTATGTTTTGTAAAATCTGGTCCATTATTCAAAAAGTTGCACAAAGTAAATAAGAGAGTTTCTCACCATAGCTGTTATAATTATTATAGAAAAATACTGACGGGCATTTTTCTGGTTTTAATTTCGATCGTTATCAAAGCGAATGGGGTTACTCATCAGGCATTATCTGTATCTCACCGACGAGACGCTGCGTTTTACGTTGCTATGTCCACTTTTACTAAAATTTTTGTCACTTAGACACAGTAAATAATCTCCTAAAAGCGTGAACTTCCCTAAACAAACACTCTAATCATTTTTCTCGAAAACCTTTCCTTCGGAGCTATGATAACGTACTTGTTATCTCAAACATGAGAAAAGTTTTTAGTTTTTAAACGTTTTAAAACCTTTAATGGAACACTCAGCCATTTCTATTGTGGTCGATTAGGTAATAGTGTAGTTGTGGTGTCACAGGACACAATCGGAAAACCACAATGACTTAACGATTGTTTAATAGTGTGTTTGTAAGTTTGATTTTTGAAAACTATAAATTAAAATTGAAAATGTTTTTATACCCATTGAGTATGGACGATTAAACGATTAAAGAAGATTGTGCATTTTATTTTATTAATAAAATTTAAAAGGTCAAATTATTTCTTTAAGTAATTGTAAGTAGTGACTTACACAATGTACTTTTAAATTATAATTTGATCAAACGAAATATAAATTTAAGCTTAATATTGACATAAAGTTAAAAGGTTCCCTGTTAATCAATAAGGACAATGTTCGAATTGTGACACCCAAGAGAGAAATTCGAGATGTCAAAGTTTGCTCTTAAAATCAAGTGCGATGTTTTCGTCGGTTCCAAATCACACATTGCCTGTACTATCGTAAAGAAAAGTGTATTTTTATTTTATTTTAGGTGGTGTAAGAAGTAGTTAATTTTATCACTATTATATTAACTGTGTTTCACACCAACGTTTACCACCACCGGAAAACTAACTTAGACCCATCGCTGAAAAAGCAGTGTGACGATATATTACTAACATTTTCTTTTTTTTTTAATTTTTAATTTTTTGGATGTTTTTATTACTTTTATTCTTACATCACTAAACCAACATAGTACTTCTAACGTTGGATCGCAATTTATAATTATTATTTCGTCACGCGTTGATGTCTTTACGCCCACCAGAACGATTACAAAGCAAAAGAGTTCAACGCGTGCCCACTTTTTGTAATAAAATTGATTTAAAAAAGAGGTGTCTATTTGTTCTTAATAGCACTTATAGTCAAGTATTTTACTGTATATTATTATTATTTTATTCTAGGTAAAATAATAATAATATGAAACTATTGTTGGATGAAGTAGAAAATGATATGTAGGTACTTACCAATTTATTTATTTATTTATAATTAACTTACATTTACAGACTAAATCTAAACATTAAAGTTATAGGTTTTAAAAAAATACTAAAATTATTAAACAAGAATACAAAATAATATAAATATTACAGAAACATATTATACGTTATATTATACATGTGTTACTTGTGCAACTACACAATTGTACCGGGGGTGGTAACAGTCTCTAAGTACCTGTTGGCTGCGGAAAGAAATTTAGATTTTGTCTGGGAAAAGACGTGTACAGACTGATGAAATATGCTAAAATGAAACATTTATGATAAAGAAAAGACCCCGTCTTACTGATTTTACCGATACTCAACACAAATCCTTGGAGTTAGAAAGAAAGCCCATCCATAATATACCATGGGCGTATCCTATAGTAATCAGTTGGGTATTTAGAATGAAAAAAGTTGTTTTTGTCGATGATAGTACTGCTTACTCAACGTAAACAAAGGTGCAGTCTTGAACCGGTTTTAAATCTAAAAGCGTCGTCAGGTATCGTAATGGAGTAACAGCTACTGTCGCTTTTCTATAAATTACTTTATTTATAATTGTTCTCTTTATCTCAGAAATAATCAAGTAGAAGAGCATGCACTTGAAGTTACTGTTATCATAATATACAAATTTTTAGGGTTGTTAAATCTTCACGCGATTCTTGCACACCCGTTTGTCCAGGATTTGTATTGTTAAATTATCATATTTCTAACCAAAATGATTTCATTTTTAGGCAATTTGTAAATTAGTCTATTTTCATCTATGTGTAAATTATCTTTTTTTTTTCAAGTTATATCGTTCTATAAGATCTGACTGCTGGAAAAAAAACCTGTCCAAAATGATTTAAGAGGGACTATACCCCTACTCCGTAGGTCTGTTGTTGATTGTAGCGTAGTACCAACTTACTCAGTAAGACGCTGGTGCCCGAAGAGAAGAGTTGGAGTGGTGTCATGCGTGACCAATAATACACGGCTTTAAATCAACATACCTATACCAATTGAATTAAAACTTTCTTCAGTAACATGTAGTAATACATAGTAACACTTTCGCGTTACGCTATCAATGGAAGCAACAATAATTAGCTACATAAGTTATGTATTCATAATTTGTTACAAAGAAATTTGTTTATTTTTTTTTCTCAGTGCAATTATCGAATCGGTAGTGTGTTTGGTGGTGCGTGAGTGTAACGTGCGCAAGCGCCGAGCCGCATGCGTGCAACCACTTTCGATTTCAATCCGTAGCTGCTCTAGATGTTTGATATTACTACCTAGTTTTTTGGATGTCAGTAGGTATTCAGTACTAGTTCCCATATTCGATATTGACACACCTATCAATAAATTACGTCATGAAGTTAAATCACATAGATATCTACACAAGGGAAAACCTTAGTGTGGGCCTTTGAGTGTGTAGCGTTTATTTTATTTTATTTATTTACATAATACTCATTTGCATAAATTTCATAAGCTCCATATTAGGCATAGTATCATACTTCTTCATGAGGCAAGTAAATAAATAAATAATCGCTACACACTTAAAAGCCCACACTAAGGTTTTCCCTTGTGTTGTAGGTCCCTCGAAACATACACAAAGACAAGACAAAAACACAAACACCCATGACCCGAGAACAAACATCTGCTTTACACAAACGTTTGCCCCGACTGGGAATCGAACCTAGCACCCGTCGATCAAGAGGCAACTAAGACCCCTTTGTTCCCATTAGTTCAGTTTTCCAGTTCAGTTGACTGAAAGAACTAGTAAGAAACTACAAAACAAAATGCAAATACTTTGTGCGTAGTAAATAGATATTGTAAAATAGAAATAAATAAATATATACGGCCGGTTTGGTGGAGTGGTAGTGATGCTGCCTCTTGATCGGCGGTCCTGGGTTCGATCCCCAGTCGGGGCAAATATTTGTGTAAAAAGCAGATGTTTGTTCTCGGGTCATGGGTGTTTGTGTTTGTCTTTATGTGTGTTCCAAGGGACCCACGACACAAGGGAAAACCTTAGTGTGGGCCTTTGAGTGTGTAGCGTTTATTTATTTATTTATTTACATATGTAAAAATTAGAAATACGAGTAATTGTACCTAAGAAAATTTGTAAATTTGCACGTTTACACAGCGTTTTAAGACCTTTACTATATAATGTGAAAAAGCAAATAAAGTATTGAGTATTGAATCATCGGTGTTAATTAACTTCAAGTGTAATTGATAGTGAAGTTTTACGTCTCCTGAGGTTTTTTAAATCATAACTATAATCAATTTATTAATTTCGTTTTTAATTATTTTTTTATAACTCTTAATTCTAAAGTTGCACGACCTAGCATTCTATAGTCCTCTTTTTTCTTTCATTTCTTTCAGTTTTGTACAAATCGGAACACGATCGATCTCGTTCATCAAAAAAGACAGACGTCCTTTTTCATATAGAATGTCAAATCTTATATCTCCGCAAAAAAACCGCTGGCACTTCTATGTCAGTCGTATGGGTAGTAGGTTTTCTTTGCGATTGAAAATTGTTAGCAAGCTCCGAGTTCTGAAAAAATTCATGATAAATATGCACCATTCACTAAAACATCATAGAGGTACTATTCGTGCAGCTGTAATTGGGTGTGGCAAACTTTACCAACCTTAGTTATCAAACCGCCAAAATAGCATCTGACTAGGTTTAAGAAGTAAATCGACAAAAGCAGGGACCAATGGTTTCACGTGCCATCCAAACCATGGAAACTCTTATGATGATTTGCCACTACGGTCACCCATCAGGTAGCCTTCTCCGGTGATCGCTGCTTAATCTCACTAATGATTCCGAACAGTGAACGCCACTGGGCTACAAGTGTTTTACTGTAATTTACTTTAATTTAAATAACAACTTTACAGTAATAGAAAAGTACAGTTATAGAAAATTGTCTTGTTTTATGATTCGGGAATAAGTAATATAGCTATCGCAAAAATCAGCTAAGCCTGGCGCAAGTGGCTCCAACGTTACCAAAACTAATTTATAAACATAAAGAATAAATTACATAACAAATGTCACTGATATAAAGCCATTCGACTCACAGTTCGGCAATATTTCACAAACATCCATCGTAAGTTGAGTGAGCACGACTAATTGAGTCAGTGCTCTTCACAGGATCATTGTTCTGCAATAAAACAACAATGTATGGGAAATTCGTAAGTAAAGCGCCCGTGAAAGCAGATTTCTCACAAACGACTGGTCTAACACTCGGCAATGTTAAGGTCGGCTCAAAAAATATACTCTTCCCACGACAATGCATGTAATGCTAACTACTTCTTGCGTTTGTTTTGCATTATGTTATAGTTGTAATGAGAGGTTGCGACGCACTTTCGAATACTAGATTAAATTATCTTAAAGATAATTTATTACTCAAATTCAAAATAGCTTTATTTCATAAAACATTCAGGATTTAAAATAAATCAAAATTATATTAAATACAAACAAACATACATTAAAGGATTAAATACACATACATTTTCGTTCTTTTGACTCTATACTGACTTTACGCCTATTCGCAAAGGTGCAGTCTTCCCCAGAGAAGAATAGGTAAGAAAATCCGAGGGTGTTCTTTTTAATCGCATTACAAATTTTCTTATTTTCTAATTTAATTAAATCTTAAATAACTCTAGAGCTGAGAAGTTTATTCCCATGGCAGCTTGTCTGATAGATAATCAGAAATTCTGTAATAGCACATAATAATATATAACATAGATGTGTATCATTAAAATAATAACATTAAACGGTTTCAAAATAAACATTTTCTATTTCGTTTTTTGAACATCACTTAATCTTTTTTCTCAGCAATTTTAGTGGTTATTATTTACCACTTTATTGCAACGTTTTTAGTGTTATTCCTATTTGTCTTATTTACTTTAAAAAAAACAAAGCTTTAAGCTCTACCTCGCTTAGTAGATCTGGAATTGATATATTTTTTAATTCAGAATTTTATTTAATTGATTACGTAGCTTTCATTGATGGTAGCTTGGACACAAAACAATGTTGATCATTGTTAGTCGTCTTCAGAAATGCAAATAGTAAAGTATTTCTTCTGACATAAAACATTATTGTAAGGTTTAATAATTTTAGGTGTTGTTTTTTTTTTCAATTAGCATAATACCACAAATATCACATTTAAATAATCAATGCTAAGATCTAAAACATTATTCGGGCTAAAGCGGTCAATGTCTGTTGTGATTTAATTGTACATAACATAATAACAGTGTGTGGTAACAAAGTGCGGAACCACGCGAAACATGGCCATCAGGAGGCAACAACCAGCTAATAGTACTGTACGATGATTAAACTTAACACTGTCGTGATCATTGCCCGTGTAATATGGTATGGCACATGCATGATACGAGCTATAAATTTCGAGGAAGCAAAATAAGTTATCTTTTTGACGTAAATGCGTCTTTAAAGTTGATTCCATAGTAGGACGTCATTCATAATACTGATGAAAACAAAATCAGGGGATAAGTTTTGTATACAGGGTGTAAAAGATAGCTTAGCATATTCTTATGCATCTACGCAATCTACGCATAACTATGATCGGATCTACGCGTAACTATGATCGGTTATAAATCATTGTTTTTTTCCGGAAACTTCAAGTTAAGGAGTTTACGTTATTTACCTACTTTGGCGCTACGTAATGTATCGCGAAGCCGAACCGCTTTTAGAATGCGATGTACTCATTGCTCGTAAGGGATTCCTGATGTTAGATCCCTGAGTAACATAGGTTACATAATTTTCCCGAATTTCCACGGGCACAAAGTCCCGGGCGGAAACCCAGTCATGTAATATAATCAGGTAAGTGCTTGGATTTACTAACAATGCAATGTCAATAGATTGTCTTCTCGCTATTTTCGTGGTTTTCTCACTCTTTAATATTGTTTGAGACGCCCTTATTAAGCGATTAAAGAAATAATTATAGTATCGACGCATATTGTAATAATAACAGAAGGTACCTAAAGACTTACAGCCACAAAGATTGGTATCAGTGTTATAAATTAACACTTCCATATACTTTCATGAAATTGCACTCATACGCATGGCGTGCATTGTAATATTTTCTTCCGTCAACACTACATAGAGTGTGAAAGTAATATATTACGATATCATTTCATGTAATACGCTTAAAGTTTTTGATAGGAATTCAAATTCGTAAAGAATACAGTTGATTCCGGTGAAATATTTATGGAAAACGCAACATAGCTGTGCAGTAAACGAAACAGATGAATACCTCTTTAGTTCTTACTTTAAGATAATAATTAAGATGTTTAATAGACAAAATTACAGATACGAGTGCAAGCACAGCTGAAGGTGTCACAGTCACATACAAATAAGTTTCGAAGAAGAAATCACCTATAAAGCATGAGCGTAGTAACTGTACCTATTAGTGATGACCGTTTGCAATCGTGTAGTCGACTTAATTTACCCATCTTATATCACCTGGGTGATTTAAGTACACTTTAAGTATACCTAATGCACCCAGGTGATTTAAATTTGTCTACGCAGGGAATTAGGGAACGTGTCACATACGCAGCGCTAATACTTTATACGCCTTAGGCAGATACATATATTTAAAGCTTTGGGTCCTTAAATTGAAATGAACAGTATCAACCACACATAAGATAACATTAAGAGACCAATCGCATACGAGCTATTTTTAACCGATATCACAGCTTAATTAATAAAGTTGAAAAATCGCTCTTATGAGATGTAAAGTACTTATTATTTGCTTAGCTATGTATGGTTCAAAGTTCATAGTTCATAGTCATTTATTTACATAAAATATGGTACAATGAGATGGTAAATACAATTTTGTTATAGTGTTCCACATATTTAGTCGGGTCACGACATGCAAAAAACATTTTTTATATTAAAATTATCCAATAAATTAACCAATTGACAAATAATTCCATTAAAATATATTAAACTAATAATTAATTCATTCTGTAAAATTAAAATTATAAATAACAATAAAATTCAGTTTTGGAATAAATTATATCAATAAATAAATTCATTAGATTAACAATCATTATAAAATAGCTTACACGCCGTGCGATACAAATCCTGTATCTAATGTGATACTTTTTGGTGTGACGGTTAGAATAATAACAGTTGTCACAGAGCCATTCCTCTTAAACTCATCAAAATTATCTATATTTTTTATTTGCAAGTCGTACATATTACGAAATCCCTATTTTTAACAAATGTCATAAGTTTGTATTATTTAGCCTTTCACCTGACAAAAACTTATGATCATTCTCTAAATCTACTACGCACGTTTCTAAAGTATGACCATTATCCGTAATAGTTCCTAACATTTGTTTAATACTTTATTGTGCGCACTTTGACACAATGAAAAGTTTCAAAGTTACGTCATAAATTCATAATGAAGTTGGTTAGAAGTTTATTAGCTACGGTTTGGTGCTAAACCAGGATGCGAACTGTAAGAAGATTTTATGTTAGGTAATTTTCAAATTTCTTTATTAAGCGCGGTGCATTACACTAACTCTAATTACCGACACGTCATCCCAGTACGGACACGTCTAGAACGGTTTTGCAATGAAATGGGGTGATCTGATGCGCTGCCCACTGTACATGTATATTTATGGGGTGACTTTAAATTAGTTAGCAAAAATTAAGGATAAGCTTATGAAAAGCTTATGAAACTATACAACTTTTCCCAGCATAGGTCAAAATAAGAAAAAAAATTCGCCTCTCCATACAACTCGTACGGTCAGCTGATTTCCTTTTGTATGGGAAGTGAAATTTTTGTTTTTTTGAGAATTGTATAATATGGTCTTCTTGGGGAAGGTGGTTTAGTTTCATGGGGTGAATTAGCCCCCAAAGTTTCTATCTCACCCAATATAAAAAGGTATTTTCCGCTTACAACTTCGCCCCCGTGCATTCGATTATATGGCAGTCTGGAAGGAAATCTGGATAAAACCGTCCATTCTCTTACCTAAAATTTCATAAAAATTAGTTGTGTAGTTGAAGCGTGAAAACCTAACAGAAAAACAGACTTTCGCGTTTATAACATTAATATGGATAGGATGGTCAAAAGTTAACAACCTGTGAAACCCTGGACAAACGCTCTCAACTTTTAAACGGGACAAGACGAAATTTAATAATATGGCTCAGATAATTGTTGTTTCAACATCACCTAATGCATACGACCATGTTTCACAAAATAAGATAATTTTAATTTAAACCTTATCGTGTCGGCAGACAAGAAACTTAGGTAGATACCTAATCTAAATATATAAAAGGAGAAACTGACTGACTGACTGACATATCAACGCACAGCCTAAACGGCTAAACGTTGCCTACGTTGAAATTTGGAAGGGACGTAGCTTAGGTACCGTAGAGGTGCACTAAGAAAGGAATTCCCGAAATTCCGACGGGAACGGGAATTAGCGGGAAAATCCTTTTGTATGAAAAATCTAAACCGCTTAAGTTAGACGCTTGAAATTTGGCATGCAGGTACCTTAGTAAACTTAAAGCTTAGTTGCAATAGGATATTGCAAAATTCCCACGGGAACGGGAGTTAGCAGGAAAAAACTTTTGAATGTAAAAATCTAAATCACGTAAGATAGATGTTTTCAATCTGTGTACTCTGTACAAAAAAAATTAACACGCAAACGAAGTTGCGGGCATCAGCTAGTAATAAATAAAAGAGCCTAGAATGTACTTAAAGTGCGCTGATACAAATTGGTCTTTACTTGAAATGATGCAGCTGTCAATCACAAGAAGACGAATGATCAAGTTTTGTAATCACAAACGGAATTACGTGTCAAGTTCAATGTATTCAATTCCGACCTTCATTATCTCCTATTGATTCAAACAGGTTCCAAAGCCCTTACAAAGGACGCCCACGAAGAAAAAAGTCTTTAGGAATCCACTCTCGATTTCTTCCGAATTGACCCTATGGTGCAATGAATTTGTTTTCTTATATCACTGTCAAGAATTACGTAATATCGGGAATTGCATGACAAACGGTTTATTAAACGAATGAAGATTACTTTTATGGATTTCTTCTCAAATTTTTTAAATAAAATGTCTTTAAGAAAAATAGTTAAGGCGGTTAACTACTGGAATTATTTACAGCCGATATAAAACAGTGATCGTTTAAGTCGGCTGTAAATTCGTCTTAATTACCGAAAGCTTAGTCGGTCTTTATCATGTTTTGATTACAGTGATGCAATTGAATCGATGGATTTGGACTAGTTGCCAGGTTTTTAATATTTGACATTATTCGATTTTTTTTCCTCATTCAATGTGATCTTACTTCCGACTAGAAAAGATCTCTCCTAATTACATTAAATGAATAGGTACTTTAATCGCTACGTTTACGCTACACTTAAGAATTTTATAATATTCTTTACAATCACAATATTTTATTTGCATAAAACATGGACAAAAGTAAGTCCTAATAACTCAGCGTCTAGATATTTTTACTTGGTTCATGCTAAATATGAAACAATATTTTGGATCATTAATTTGACAATTGACAATAGATTACATACAATCGTAGTAACGCAAAAATCCGAAATTGTATAAGATCTGAGGAGATAGGTACCGTGACTTACACTGTTAGCCGTAACCTGGTATCTATTGCAGTTTAATAGTATTCTATGTTCTCGCGGCTATTTAGTGGCTTTCGTGTATAGATACAAACTAGTATAGAAAGCATGAAATCGCGATCGGAACTTATCGGCACCTGAACTAACTCTACGACATTCTACAATGTAGCCACGCATAACAATGTAAGTAAAGAACACATTTCGACACCTTTACACTAAACAAAAGGGCTAGAAATATACGCGGATGATATAAGTGTTAAAATTCAGTATACTTTGTTTTCTCGTCTTGTTTATTAAAATACCCTTCTTTCACGTCAAAACTAATTTTGGAGATAAAAATTAGACGAACTTTAGTACTCTATTAGACCTTGATAATGATAACAGATGATTGACATTGAAGACTAAATAATGTTTGAAAATGTAAGCCTCAGTACCGTGCTGATGGATGATGTACATTGTACATGTATATTTATGGAGTGACTTTAATAAATTAGGTTCCGGAACCTTGAGAGAGGATTCTCCCTACGGGTAATTGTTACCCCTAAGGAAACTATATGAAATTCTCAAAAAATAAAATAAAAAAATCGACTGAATTTTTAAATGAATTGGTCGCACATGTTTTGTGGAGGTCAAATTTTTTTTTCATATTTCGACATATTTTTTTTAGTAAAGTTGTACAGTTTCGGGGGCTGATTCGACACATCCTCAATTTTCGCCAACTAATTTAAAGTCACCAAATACTTTCAAAATTTCGTAGTTTTTACCAAAAAAAAATAAACATCCATTTATCTATCTTCTCAAACTTTTTCTGTACATTTGGTACGTATGATATGATTTTGTAATAACAATATGTGCACAATTTAATGATAATCCTAGCTATGCTATCGCAAGCGTAACCACTTCCTTTAGCGTTTTGTAGACTGAACGAATTTATTATTTACTAAATTCTTCTTCGTTCCCGTGGGAATTCGGGAAAATCATGTACCCTATGTCCATCCCAGATAATGTAGGATTCTAATGGTGAAAGAATTTTTCAAATCGGTCCAGTAGTTTCGAAGCCTATTCGATGCAAACAAACAATCAAATCTTTCCTCTTTATAATATGTACTAGCTTTTCGCTCGGGACTTCGTTCCCGTGGGAATTTGGGAAAATTATGTACCCTATGTCCATCCCGGATAATGTAGGATTCTAATGGTGAAAGAATTTTTCAAATCGGTCCTGTAGTTTCAGAGCCTATACAATGCAAACAAACAACAATTAAATCTTTCCTCTTTATAATATGTATAGAAGACTTACTTGACTCTCTACATTACTTATTTATCAAATAAACCGAGTTTTTAGTCAGTTTTTGACAGATCATACTTCGGCATTTTTATTTTTATGTGGGGTGTGGTCAATAACTGAACGAGTAGGTAAATACTAGTACCTAGCAAGTATAAAGTAAGTAAGTATAAATCTATGGTAAATAGTATTTTTATTCTGATCAGGCGATTCTGCCGCAATGATTTTGAAGTTTCGTCATCCAATTCCTTGCCGGGAAAAGGAGTGACGAACTTATTTTTGTAACTTCTTATTTTTGTGTTCTATTGCGAAATCTGAACCTATGGAGACTTCTAATATGGAGACTAAATCTTTTAAATCCATGATGTAATTTTCGTCTCAAAGGATAGATTTCTTTTGAGTTCCCATACAAACTTCATCAGATTTCTTAACAGTCTTCGGAATTGGGATACTATCCACTATGTCCAATTATCTGAATACTACTTTTTAACTAAGTGTTGTAATAAAAAAGTTAATCATAATCCAAGCGTGATTGCAGCAATATAATGATAGCGTTCGAAACTCAAGAAGTTTAATTCGAAATGATAGATGAATGGAATGTGACATAGAAATTTTAGATTTAATAAGCTTGTTTCAATAAATTTAAAAATCTTTATTTTTAAAATACTGGTCTTATGAAGTTGTATGCTTATATTTATGATTCCATGTGACTAATTATTATATACTTATATATATAACTTCATTGATAGCATAGGATAAAAAGAGTTAAAAAAATAATTGCACTTCACTTTTTAAGTGTTTTTTGACTTTGTCTCACTTTTGTATTTACCCAATAATTAGGCTGAGAGGGAAACACGGGCGCTGGGTAAAATTGCGTTTCAGGCGATGCAGTGTCTGAAATTGATGAGAGTGAGTAAGAATATCAGGATCATAATTCTATGTTTTATAGTTACAAATAAAATCGTCAAAATTATAAAATAATACATAACTAGCCTTATAAACTAATTAATTAGTCAAATAACCCGCCCGGACCATTCCAGGCGCAAAGGTACCCATAACGCTAGCCGCATTGCTGCGTTGTTTTATAGTTGTTTATTTATACCTACATTTTGTTCTGTTCTTATATTTAATTTAATTAATTTTGTTCAAATTCTGTCGAAATAGAATTGTCTACATAAATAACATAATGTATAGTAGAAGAGCGGGGCTTCTAACACAAGTAAAATTTTTACTTAAAAGAAGCCTCAACACTGTTTTTTGTAAAATTGTTCTCTAGGAAATAAACAAAAATTTTTTTTTTTCTTGATTGATATTTTTAATAAAATTTTACACTTTTCTACAGGGCTTTAGGTAAATCTCTTTCAACCTATTGGGAGGTTAATCAGTCTATGAAACTGAACAACTTTCCCCAAGGAATATAGGTCAAAATACGAAAAAAAAAATTGAGTTCCCATACAAACTTCATCAGCATATAGCGCATTTTGTATGGGAGATCAAATTTTTTTTTCGTATCTGATTAACCAGCCGAGAGGTTGAAAGAGATTTACCTAAAGCCCTGTATAGTACCTACAAAACTAGTCAAAATTACTGAAACGGTGAAAAAGACTTGCATTTTTGTAGGTAAAAAAATGGTGCCAGTATTTCAAGATGATTTTCCCCAAGTATACACTGACAATTGATATACTTCTAAAAGACAATAAAAAAGTTATAACCTAATTGGTGATATACTCTTGGAGATGAGAGATAATTCAGGTGTGACATGTGGAGTGCAGGTTATAGCTGCTCGGTCACGAATAGCTTTCTCCGCTGGTTCCCACCCTGTTGTTCAGCGCTTGCCAGGGCTGAATTCAGAAGGCGCCTCAAAATAAAATCCTGCAATCTTTACATAACATCATGAAAGTCAAATGTGTTTGTTTGTTAATTTGTCTTTCCTTCATTTTTGTTTGACCTTTTTTTCTTGATCATTTAGACTCTAAATTTTAGAGGGAGTCCGTGTGCTTCTGTGACAAAGGCTTCTCCTATTTTAACCTGAAAGGATGTGATCGCAACGCTCGTGTAGGCAAAATAGGGATCCTAAAGTTTTGGGATTTTTCGGACATGAGATATTTAGTTTATTGAATAACTAGATATAGATTAGGACGCCCGTGCCCCTCTGCTGGTAAGAAGAAGAAAATATAGACTACTTTTCACGCGAACGACGACGTTGCAATCGAGAACCTAGTTTTAAAGCAAACTCAAAAATCTAAAAAGGTGTAGTCATAAGAGTTCATTCTGAATCCGTCCAGTCATACAATGTTCTTCGTTAAGCGTATTGTTAACACCTTAACAAAGGAATTATATTACAACTGTCAAGCAGCAATTGTTTTAACAAATGACATGCGATTTTAAAGGCGATTTAAGATTATTATAGGTACCATATCCTTTCTATCCACAGTGACTATAACAAGTACAGAGTGATATAATTTATCTAGATAAATAGGAAACGAATTAAGGCGACATTAATCGAAAACTTGCTTTTGGAAGGTAAAGATAATTAAAAATGATTTTCTAAATACGATTTAACTAGCTTTCTACCCAGAACCTTGTTCCCGTGGGAATTTGTGAAAATTATGTAGCCTATGTGTTAATTCAGGGTGTCAGATACCTCCACACTAAATTCCATTTGAGCGTGAAGAAGTAACAGACAAACATACACAGACTCACAAACTTTCGCCTTTTTAATTTTAGTGTGATGTAAAGATTTTATCATTATATTTCTTAATACCCTGAATAAGTAGTAAGCTTGTAAATGTAATTAGAGATGGCCCGAGGTCTGCCCTTTGGCCCTACGTGCTTTATCCCTATCTCCGTGCTTTATAGTGTCATTGGCCTCTTTACCTGCGCAAGCGCCGCCGGTATGACATATTGCCTGTCACGCCTCTTTTGACAATTTCTGGGTGAAATTTGTGTTTTATGTTATCTTTAAAGGTATGGACATTTGAATAACAATTTCCAGTTACCTACTTATTTTTCTGACAAGGCGCCTTTTTGCTAGTATGTTTAGGTTTGAAATTTCAAAATTAGTAAAATTTTACTGAAACTCTTGCTCTGGCTGAATAAGCAGAATTACTTTTTTATTGTGTTGGCAAAGGTTTTTTTATTTATTTACAGTTCTTTGCACACATGACAGATATACATAAAATTACAAACAGAAATACGACACAAAAGGTTAGCTTATCTCTAAAAAGAAACTTCTTCCAGCAAACTCGAGCCACGGAAAGTTGATCTGAAAGGCAGATAAAGCCTGCAAAATACGTAATATACCTACTCGTACATAAACTATACAAAATTAAACTAATATTAAAAAAAATATAAATACATAGATCAATATAACAAACATATATATATATAAATAAATAGCCTATTGCAGGGAAAGGTAGTGCTCTTTAACTCTACGCTTAAATACAGCCAGCGAAGGGCTGTCTCGGACAGTATGTGGCAGAAAATTCCACAGTCTTGCAGCATGTACACAAAAGGAATAAGAGAAAAAAATCAGTTGATGTGAGGGTACAGAGAGAAGGGATTTAATATGGGAGCGACAGGGTAAGTCCTGAGGACGAGAAAAGTTAAAACGTTACCGAAGGTAGTTAGGGACACGGGGGTTAGAACGTCAAAAAGGAAAGACAAAATGAGCGTTCCATTGAAGGCGGATAGGGAGCCACTTGAGCTGCTTCCAAAATTCAGAGACATGGTCATACTCTCGTAGACCAAAAATAAATCGTATACACAGATTTTGAAGCCGCTCGAGTTTATTCAAAAGCTCCTCAGTGACGTCAAGGTAACAAGAGTCGGCGTAGACGGGAAGAAGGAGAGTTTGTGCCAACGTGATCTTAGTACTTAAGGGTAAAAAGTTTTGAAGGCGCTTGAGGGAGTGAAATGATAATGGATTTTACAGCTCAAGTCATTAACTTGTGCTGCCCACGATAAGTTTGAGTCGAAAATAACGCCCAGATTTTTGTTGTTATATAGTTAGTTAATTCTCATAATTGATACTCAAGTGATACTGTTTAAATCATAACAATTTTAGATACTTAATTTGGGGCACTCTACGTAGAGCCAGTTTTAATAAATAAAACGAACGCTTTTGGTTTCTCAGAAAATAAGTAACATTTGGTGTGCCTGGGATCTTTGTTTAATACAATTGTATACAATACTTTATTGTACACATAGTAAAAATCATCAATGCCAAAAAAATAGATTTTTTAAAAATTAAACGCCCTTTTGCCGTTTACATAAAGTTATGAATTTATTCATATTATGACGGATTCATATTTTGTCCAGTCTAACATTTATTTACATGCACCGAGCTCTTTAATGGATAACTTTCGATATTGTTATGTGCTCTTGTCAAATGTTCCACAATGGTACATGAGATGGGCATGTCGGTCTTAGACGTGTCAATTGTGTACAGTACACAATTGTCTATTACTGTAACTAGGGAGTATAAATTATTTACTTTCACTCTCGATGACCTGAGCAGATATGGACATTGTATTAGCATAAAGTTATTGTCATACAGATCGCGGCACGCGACAGTTTTTCTTGCAAGTGGTGGGTTTGTACGTAATTCAAGCAGAAGCATGCAAACTGTTGCTTATATGCATTAGTCAATCTATTCGATTTTTTAAAGTTTCAAAATATGTTCGTGTCAAAACGACTACTTTAAATCTTTAATCTGCAGGTTTGCGGTGTACTGAAACATTTCTTGGCCTTTGTTTTACAGGTAGATAAAATCAGAACAGACTGAAAGTCAGGCTATGCTATTTTTAAATGAAGTATTTTTTAAATAAAAGACAGTAAAAGATTTGAGTTAAAAAAAGTGTAAGTATTACACAGAATTCGTAGATAAGAACCTAATAATATCTGACATCGAGTTGTTTCGATATTTATCTGCATCATTTTAATGTGTTTGAGCTTTCGGTTTTATGTGAGTAAGTAAGTATACATAATTATGTATAGTTAGGTATATACATCAGCTTAGAAGTAAACATTTAGATGGAATTAAATTAAATGAATGTTTTTAACCAGTCATGTTGGTTCTAGGCAATTCACTTACAGCTTTATAGCTTTTAAAGTATACCAGTACACCAAATTAAAAACATTGCGAAGCTTCCTTCAACCATTCCTGATTAAATCAGGAACTGCTAACCAAATTTAGGAACCACTCATTTAGTCAATATGTGGACACTTTCGTGTCTTCTTCACTTTCTACAAACAAAAATTTGACTCACATTTCCGCTTACGAAAAGGTCCAATCGTGAAACAAAATAGAAAGTTTGAAATGTAACAAAAACTCAGCTTCGTCAAGATAGATCATCGAAACAAAAAGAGGAGTAAAGTAATCAAACATTCAAAAGCTCCGATCACGACGACCGGTCACAAACAGTCGATTATTTGAAGTGTACTGATTGGAGTCACGATCACTGACCATTCAGACTACCATAACTATTCGTATTACAACCTATTGTTCATTGTTATTGTCACTTAGTACTCTACTAGTTATATCTTGTTACGGGTTTTAAATAATTTCTGTTTTTTAGTCTTACTCGTATTGACTGTTTTTACGTAACAGTCGTTGAATTAAGAGTATTTTGAAGTCGAATGCTCAATTAGTTGCAGTCGTGACGAGCTTTACCCGCTGAGATGAGATCGCTCCGGCACGGAATGCCCGAAGCGTCCAAAAGTAAAATAGGGTTAGAGAACCATAACTTAAACATTTATAAACGTAGTACCGAGGACACGGATATTTTGGGAAGTATTGCATGCTGTATACAGGGCTTTAGGTAAATCTCTTTCAACCTCTCGGGTGCTAA
The DNA here is from genome assembly GCA_949987775.1 of Aproaerema taeniolella. Lineage (NCBI taxonomy): Eukaryota > Metazoa > Arthropoda > Insecta > Lepidoptera > Gelechiidae > Aproaerema > Aproaerema taeniolella. Next base: position 11,334,768 of record OX465243.1, read on the forward strand.
ATCAGTCCATGAAACTGAACAACTTTCCCCTAGGAACATAGGTCAAAAACGAAAAAAAAAATTTGATCTCCCATATAAAATGCGCTATATGCTGATGAAGTTTGTATGGGAACTCAATTTTTTTTTTTTTTTTTGACCTATGTTCCTTGTGGAAAGTTGTTCAGTTTCATGGACTGATTAACCACCCGAGAGGTTGAAAGAGATTTACCTAAAGCCCTGTATATCAACATATATATTTATACAAAGTTTGTATGATTTCAAAATAGCACACTGTTAGGTAAAAGTAAATATAGAGATGTTTATCATTACCATTGAATTTACTTGTAAAATAATTGTTTTTACAATACAAAACTAAGTAATGAAGTACCACAGACTACTTATAAGTATTAAGTGAAACGTTTACAACAAGGGTAGATATAGGTGAACCTGCAGTCATCTATATTATAGAGTAGGTAGATATTTTAAACACAGTATTAAATAGTTGTGGGTAGGGTAAATTAAGATTGCAAATCACCGAATCGGAATACCAAAAATGCCAAATTACGCGAACAAACGATTGCAGCTTGAATAAAACAAGAGCTGACGAAAACGGAGAAATGCGGACTATTGCTGACCAAGCTTGAATGTTTACAGCTGTAGCAATGATAATAGCTTGTTCAAGAGCATCGCATGTCTCGGTCACATTGCGTTGCAACAACATAAGGTCACAGATTGAGTGAAATTATACTGGGCGAAATTGGAAGCGGCGAGTTCGTTATTGGTAGCATCCACAACATTCAATAATCTCATTTTGATTGCTTTCCACCAATCTTGGGCGAAAGGGCTAGTGGGATAATTAGATACCTTCCTTTCGAATATAGCTGTATTACGAGGAAGTATTGTTTCTTCTATTATGTACAATCTATCTGCTTCTGCTAGCGCTTTGTCACGTTACTCATACACTTGACCATAATTCAGGATTTGGCAGAACAGGTAATATAGTGAAGCGGCTTGCCATATACTCCATGTTATTTTAAATGAGTTCTATTTTTAGATTAAATTTTAGTTAAATACGTAAGTATGCGACGAGGAGCGGAAGGCTCGGATTGGTTACCCATTGGGTGCCACAGGATGGCCATCGACGGCGTGATGATCTTGATGCATATAATTTCAGTTGGTGAGAACTTGCATAAGGATGCGGGAGGCCTTTGCCCAGCAGTGGGATTCTATTTGTTAGGAAAAAAAATTGGCGTTAAATACTTTATAATTTCTGATGTTTGCTGAGAAGTAGATTGTTCTATACAAAGCCTGTTTATTGTTTTCAATTTACGTAATTATTTGCGGCAAATAAATTACAGATCCAATAACGAGAAAACTCTGACACCAAGCTTAGGCAAGTACCTACACATTAAAGATGTCATATCATGTCAAATGTCACAATGTTCGATAATTACATCAGAAAGTCAGTATCGGCCTCTGCATCCTAAATCTAAATCGTTCGATCCGACTTCGATAATCTATTAGATTGTTGATGTCAATGTTATCTGTTTAGGATAGACTGAATTATGTGATTCAGAATTCAAGTTTTCTGAATATGTTTTCGTTTGTAACAGAAATCGTCCAGGCTTTGGAAAACTAGCTTTCCGCTCGCGACTTTATTTACCTGGGAAAAGTTGCTTATGACACTATGACTCCTGCTAAGGTCGGATAAAAACCGGCCAAGTGCGAGTCCGACTCACGCACGAGGGGTTCCGTACCATTACCTATAAAACCGGCCAAATGCGAGTCGGACTCTATAAAACCCATTATCTCTATAAAAACGGCAAAAAAATTACATTTGTTGTATGGGAGCCCCCTTTAATATTTATTTTAATCTGGTTTTTTTTAGGTATTTGTTGTTATAGCAGCAACCAAAATACATCATCTGTGAAAATTTCAACTGTCTAACTATCACGGTCCATGAGATACATCCTCTCGGACAGACTTTCTGTAAAAACGAACAAAAAATCACGTTTTTTGTATGGGAGCCCCTTAAATAGGGCCAATAGAAAAACATCATCTGCGAAAATTTCAATTGTCTAACTATCACGGTTCATGAGATAAAGCCTGGCGACAGACGGATGGACGGACGGACGGACGGACAGTGGAGACTTAGTAATAGGGTCCCGTTTTTCCCTTTGGGTACGGAACCCTAAAAATCAAGAAGTTCTGTTGCTTCGTTATGACGTGAAAAAACAAATGAACTCATGTTCACAATGTCATAAATAAAAATAAGGATATGTGATATTATAGATATTGGATGGATATAATAAATTTCCTTTTAGATTAAAAAGGTCTGTTCACAAAGAGATAAAAAAGGCAAATTAAGGCAGAAGCTAAAAGCACCTCTGTTTTCGACGGCCAAATTAAAATGTCTAAGCAAATAGCCTCACATAGATGTAATCTAAAGTACTCAGAGAAAAGCCCAGTATCCACTTGCCCTTATCGGAAACTTCATCTGGAGATGTCTACTTCCAATGAAGCTCACCTAGTTTCACTTTCAAGTGTTTTGGTCATGAGAAAACACCGTACCTTATGTCATAGTAAAAAGCATTGCGTTTCGTCTAGCAATTAAGTAAAAGTGAAGAAGAGCGTGCGAACTGTATACGGCTGTTGAACTGAGTGACCTTTCAAAGAATGGACATAGGGCAAATCAACTGACATGATAGTTCACTTTGCTCGAATGCTCAACATACTTACACATAACGATGTCTTGCGGTCTTATAAATTGGTATCAATAGCATCACGTACTCTTGTGTAGTTTTTTTAAACGAAGTCGAGACTCGCTATGATGATACAGTAATTAGGTTTTGTAAGATGTGACAAGTAAGTTTGATTATTGTTAAGAAATTGGTTTTAAAATAAATAAGTAACAACTGTAGAGAAAAACATTTGGCTTATTAAAGATAATGCCCCATTTAGATCAAAATAAGATCATGCTGCCATTTCTAAAAAAAAATAGCAATTTATTGAATATGATCATGTACTTAGATTTTTTTGATTTTTTTGGATTTTCTTTTTTTTTCATTTTTTTGTTTTCAAAAACAAAAAGAAAGCCTGAGAAAGCCTGAAAGCCTGGCATTAGCAATGCCAACTGATTGAACAATTAATCTCTTTCTTTTGCGCTAGAAAAGATTATGATATATTTCATTCATATTTTCGAATGAGCCGTTTAACTTTAAACGCAACTCTACCTTCGTGACTTGAAAACAATTGCGTCATTCTACTTTTCCGCACGTATTTATTTAAATGATTCCACTGATACTGAGGACAAGTGTTTTCAAGTTTCGAAAGCGAAATGTACGAAAATGGAATGAACGATGGCTACTTGAACGTATTGATATGTCAACTCATGCTTGGTTGCACTTTCAAATATGTGAATTTGTTGCGAAAAAACTGTTACATAACATTTGAAATGCATTGATAAGGCATTTTCGGTGTGATATAATTTGAGTATCATTGACCGGCTTAAATATTAAATTTTTATGTAAGTAATAAAAGTAAAGTAATTAATTTATGACACACCTAGCGACCCGCCCGCCCCACCTTCGCACGTGGTCACAATGTATATGGAGCAGAGATACATAAAGCATTAGTTTTAATAAAGCATTAGTTTTAATTAAAGCGCTCGATTGTGGCCCTATCTCAGACAAATTTTATTATTTACTGTTATTGCATATTCATTACATACCTACTTGAGTTAAGAGATAACTTTATCTTAGAAACTTTGCCACACGTCACATACCTTCCTCCTCAGCATAAGTGCCTAAAAAACCTTTATAAAGAAATAATACATACACATATAAGGATTTTAGTTAGGTACTTGTATTAACTACTCGAAATAATATTATAGCTTTTTTTTACATGTATTGTTTCTTTTTTTTACCTATACACGGGTATTTTTTGATGGAAATTTTAATTTTCAAGAAGACTGTACGTCGTTTAACTACTAACATGAAATTCCAATGCAGATTATAATTAGATTCAAGAAGTGGCTCTTCCGATCGCGACCATCGGCCGGGTATTATGAGAAAAGAGAAAAGTGCAAAGAATCACAGTTCGTGGGAAGCGACTACAATGCCTTCGATATGTCACGCCGCCGTGTTTCACTATATTTTCTAACTAATTATAAAATGAGCGCTAACTTGTTCTTGTAAATCGATGTCTATGTGCTCTGAGAAAAGTAACCGAGTTTAACGTTTTCCGTTTTCTTTTTTACAGATATTCCGGGTCCTGCTAGTCGCTGTCATCTCGAGAAGTAGATGTGAATCTACAAATAGCTATAACCACAACAATGGAAAAGCTGCGTCACAATTTGGGGAACTGCTAAAACCGCCACCTCCACCATTGTTATCAAATATAGTTCCTGTGCCATTTCACGGAGGATCTTCGAGATCCCAGAGACATAACATAGATACTGGATACATCTACCAACCCCCTCCACCTCCGCCCCCTCCTCCTCTTCCACCTTCTAGTGATTTCAAATTTCCTTCTCCTTTTTACAAACAGTACAACTTTAATTTTGTCCCACCACCACAACCTTTCACAACAACACCTGCCCCGTCGTTATTTCAAAAAGTTTCGGGTTGGTTGTTCTCTTCGCAACAAACGAACTACGAATCACCCCCGACATATAATAACAATAACATTGCACCAGTAAAAAAAGATTGCAACCCTTGTAATCTAGTGCCATGGATACCAGTGCTTAGATACAATTTAGGTGGTAAAAACATACAACAAAATTTGATTCCAACTTATGGCCCCCCGAGTCCCACGGCGTATGCACCTAACGTAGCACAATTCCGTCCTCAGCCTTTTCTCTCACAAGACCAAAGACCAGCCCAGTTGAGACCTGGAATTCCTCATACAGTATATGGTCCGCCGCCACAATCTACTGGGGGCAGCTCCGTTGCTAGTTTAAGTTCGACTTATGGACCTCCAAGCCCAACACATACTCTCGCAGTACCATCTCCAAGTCCACCTACTTCTACATATTCTTTCGACAGTAGCTCATTTTCAATACCTAGTTCCTCATATGGTACACCAAGTTCATCAATAGGTCAATCTTCCTCAGCCTTCGTCCCCAGTCAATCGTACGGAGTTCCTAGTTCATCATTTGGACAGTTAAGTCAATCTTATGGAGTACCTAGCTCGGTATATGGAGCACCAAGCTCAACATATGGACCTCCTACCTCCACTTTCGGTACACCTTCCCCAACTTATGTTACTCCTCTTCCTGCTACAAGTACTTTTTCGTCTGCTACTCCAAACTACGAAGTTTCATCAATAAATAACGACCTACCACACCAAAGTGATGTCGACATTTTTAGAGATATAGAGCCGTCAAATGAATTGCAGCTACCAAAAGTCACTCATCCTACCGGATTTAGAAATTCTTACGGAGAACCAATATCAAATACATATTCCATAAATAATATTCCTTACGCCGTATCAGCATCAGGAGCTGAATCAACAAAGATACAGACTGAAGTTTTGCCAACCGATAATCAAAAGCCTGAAACATCAAATAAATCTTTAGCTTTAGCAAATCCAGCTCCATTTAGCTTAAACAGAGGCAGAAATATTCATACATTGCAACCAGTTGCCTTGCCAAATTTAAGTGTATCCCCGCTGCCACCTATATTCAATGCTCGACCTTTTAGACCAATAACAGCAAATCCTTTTATTAAAAATGTGGTACAGGGATTAAACTCTATGCAGCAATCATTTAACAACGTTCACATTGATCAAAGTGTCCCTCTTGCAGAATATACTCATTCAGTCGATTACCCAGCGACTGTTATAAAATCCTCTTTAATCGACATCGATGCATCGAAATCTTTTAATCAAACTAAAGCATACAGAAATATTCCGAACGGCTTTCTTATCGATGAAATTCGAGACATATCTTCGCAAGCTTCCGAAGATCATGTTGAAGCAACCAAATCGCATCCTGATTCAAGTTTCGAGACTACTGGAGCAGATTTCGGAAACGACTTATACGATACACCATTAGATTTAAAACGGGAAAACAAACTGCCTTCTAACCATAAGACTAGTTTTGCTGACTTGCGAGGAGTAAAAGATGCAGATGTTGACAAATTTAGAACTGAAAGTAATTTGCAAAACATAGACTCCCCACTGTTGTACCTTAAACCAAGCGCTCCACATAAAGATCACGGAAATTTCGTATTTGCGTTTTCAACTCCTGGAACGGGTAAAGATTATAAGATTTATGATGATACAGCAACAACAGTAGCACCACAATCAGCAAGTGCATGGGATGAGAGTAGGACGGACTATAGTGAAGGATTGCTTCCACCTCCAAGATTACAAGGAGATACCAATAAACCAAAGATAGTTCAAATTATTGTTCCTTATACGACTGGACAACAGAATGGTCAGAATAATTTTGATTTTGAAAACAATATTCCCGACCATTGGACACAAACACCTGAAGATTATCAAGCGAGAAAGGTACCATCTAATACGGAAAGTCCTTATCTCAGCACTGTGACAGAAAGTTACACAACAACTAGTAGTACTGATGATTCTAGCCCTACTGTCACTGAGAGCTACGATGAAAGATTGAATACGCAGGCTATTCTTAACGACCTATATGATGTGAAGGAACCGCCATTTGATATTATTAAACTACAACATACTATTGACGACTGGACGGAGCAAGAGTACTCTAAACACTATAAATATCCACAAAAGAGTCGCACTAGTGCAAAATACGCCAAACAAATTCCTGACGAATACTTTACAACACTAAATCCTATAACTAATTACGTAACCGCCGCAACAAATTACTACGAGTTTTATGACCACGAAGGCTCTAGTAGTGTACAACATTCCATAACGGATAATAGTAGTATTAAAAATAATACAAAACCACGTAAAGAATACAATACCATCGAAAGAACTAAAACTAAACATATCAGTGCAAAGAATGAAGAGAAGGATGAAGGTAAAAAACCTCATATTTATACAGCAGCATCATCCTTTAGAAGCACAACAACCACTCCAGCGCCCTGGGAAACGATCCAAACATCTATATCACCTCTGACAAAAGAAAAAGTATACGTAGTTACTTCTAAGCCATGGAGAGACACAAGCAACGAAAAAACAAAAGAGTGGTATGACGTTGAACAATTTGAATCGCAAAAGACGAACGCAGACAATGATGTTACAGGATCTGATAACCTTCCCTTTAAATCTCCAAGATTTCCAAACCGACCATCTTTTGGGTTTCCTAATAATGGAGATGGAAAAATTGAAGCCGTGAATCCGGATTCTTCGTATGCATTCTCTAAGAGCTGGCATCAGAGTAGTAAGTATAAAAAATACAAAAAAATACCAATTTATTATTTAAGTAAGTATAATTTTCGTGTCTCATTATTAATTTTTATTTTTCAGTAAATGATTTGGAAAATCAAGCAGCGAGCAACAGCACAATCTTGCCCGGAGGTTCTGACCAGAGTTTTACCACTAACAGTTACGCTGAGGAAAACAATGTTCCTAACACGGAAGAGGTTCTTAACTAATATTACTAACTTACTTCCTAATTATCACCAAAAGTTTTTGTAAATACACAAAAATTAAGAAACATTATTTATACTATTTCAATTCACGTAGATTATTTCACTTAATTTACTAATTATTGCTCAAATATTGTACAAACATATGTATAACTACCAGAGACGAGATTAATGTAGCACTCCTAGTGAGAATATATCAGAAGAAGCCAAATTCGCCGTTATGATAGGTAATCAAACTTCGAGGAAATCAAATGCAGTAAATCAGGTTTACTTACATAAAGTAAATGAAATTACCAAAATGTTTGTTACACTCATATAGACGACCTGAAACCAAACATCTACAGGTGCGAATTTATCACGAAACCTGACAACTTTTACATATTTTCCCAAATAAAAATGATTATGATCATGCCAAAGAAAATCAGCTATTTCCTTCCGTTTACCATAAATAATTAAGTTTTTTGTATATTTTGACGTAAATAAACATTCTTGTGGATAGTTGTGCAATAACTGGATTAATTCTCGTCCTTTGATAAATTATTTTGAATAAAAAAAATTCTAAAAACGTATATGTATAAAATGGACAAGTATATATTGACGATGTCCTTACCTTAATGTCTTATTTGTGATTTCAGGATACAATCACCACCACAACGACTGCAGGACCTCTTGAAGAAGGAATGACGTGAAGTGCAAATTAGAAAATGCATTTACAGTGAATTTGAGTGGTATTTACCTTTAGTGGTGTAGTGCAAATTTTGACTAGACAATTAACAATGAATATATCGAATAAAATAAAACTTTGGAGTGTATGTGGACTGCCAGTGAAACAGTTGTTAAAAGAACACTAATCAGTGCTTCGACAACTCTGATTTTAATGAATGAATCATTTAAAGACTAAAGTGTAGACACAAATTATAAGTGATGATATCTGAAAAATGTGTTGTGAGTATTTGTGAGACTGTTTACACCATTTTATAAATAAGTAGGTAAATGTAAGTAGGACCACGAGCAAATTAGAAAGAATACCAATATTTCAAGTGTTCTTTTTAATTTGACCAAATAAGTGAACCAAAACTAGAACTTTATCAACTTCCTTTATTTGCCAAATTCGTTTTGTTCACTGTAATATCTAAGTAATTAATTATCTTAACGGTTAATATACCTACATAATAACCTTACGTTTTTATGTGTATGAATAAGCCTCAGACTTGTATTTACAAATAAGTAATTGACTTTATATAGAACTTGTAAATATCGACCCCGTCTTGTAAATAAAAATGGAATCGAATTGCAAGTTTATTTTTTATTAAATACGCACGAAATGGACGTGGTTTAAAACAAAACGCCACATTTCAAAGACGTTGTTGTGAAATAACAATTGCCAATTACTCCAGTAACAAAGAACACATCACATCGTTTTAAATTAGCTGAGCCATAGAGACGATAATTTTTAATTTTGTTGATGATAAATGTCAGTAACAGCCCATCGCTTAATATTGCCAAGTTTAAGGCCCGTAGTGGCTTTTGACAACATCCATGGGAACGTAAATATAGACTAGCATTATCTTCATTAAACAAACAAGTCAGTACTAATGCATAATTATTATTCTTACAAACGCAAATAGCTTAAGGAGTATTTGTATCTTCTTCAGTCTTATCCCTCTTAAACCTGAAGTACGTAAACTCAGCAGTCCATAGCACAACTGTCACGAATGTGACGACATTCAACACGATTATGGGTATTTGGTAGGAGCCGGACGACTCACGGATTCGCCCTGAAAATATATAAAATAATTATCGTTATCAATATTGATTACAATAACCCGAAGATTGTTAGACGTTCCTTAGAAACAATAATTTATCAATTCACCGTTTGATACTCAGCTAATGATACATTGAGTGGACATGGACAACTAATATAATAATAAAATTAAAGAAAAATTTATAATAAACGTTGATTTTAAAAATGGATTATTGTGCGTAGTTATTTGGGAGATGCTTAGCCATTAATATAGGTGAATGTAGGTCATTGCGGAAGAACTTCGGGAGAAGCAGTGCTCTAATAAACACAACCAGCCGTACAAAATAGAGAAATTTTAATTGATGTTACCTAAAAGAGATCCAATAGTGATGATGATTATGCCGTTGAAAAACATCTGTATTCCCGATGCAAAGGGCAACCGCTCCAGCGGAACGTAGCTAGGGATGACTATGTTCATATACACAGTCCTCACTCCTTTGGTGACGCCCATTGCTAGTGCCACAAATACCATCCCCAGGAATGACGTTGTGAACAGCATTACTGGAAAAAGAGAGCTTTTATTAAGCTTATTATTTAACAAATAATATCCATACTTTACATTCCAACATTGGATATTATTTTATTAGGCCGGTCATATCGAATATTAGTCTAACAAATAAACGGCTAGTTCTGAATTTTTTATATGTTGTTAGGACCACTACTTATATATCCAAGTTTGCAGCTTCGAAAGATCTGTGCTAATTTCCTGAGATTTCAGGTAAATTACTAGGGACATTGCGAAATTTTTGCACTTTTTTTGGTTTAAAACATTGCGTGAAACGAATCATATTTCGTTTGAAATTTGGCAGCCACCTGATCTTATCAGTTTTTTTTAATTTCACTTTTTTTGAAAAAAAAATTTTTTTTATTTTTTCTCAATTAGTAGGTACAGAGCTGGTTCTCGAAGTTTTGTTCTACTTTAACGACGTATAAATTTTAATTTTAAACGCATACTTTAGGATTTATATGGAGAATACTAAAAAAAGTGCGTAAATTTCGCGGTTTTTCGACTGCTGCTAAGTTAGCACAGGTCTTTCGAAGCTGCAAACTTGGATATACGATACTGGTAGTGGTCCTAACAACATATGAAAAAATCAGAACTAGCCGTTTCATTGTTGGTTTAGACATTTCTCGTGTTAAATATGACCGGCGTATATGTAGGTAAATAAGAAATTTTCTATAGTTAATTCGTAATCAAACAAATATTTGAGTAAGTATATGCATTTTACCAGTTTTACAAAGGCCACTGATGTAAAATGCTCTGTGGTTTATACGATTACATGTGGTAGCGTGAAAGCATAGATAAAGGGCACTTTCCTAGAATCAATTGCTACACAATCTAAAATAGAATTTTCAATTTAACATTCCTCTTTCAAAGAAAGACCAATACAAGCCTCAAGAGTAAAGGTCAAGTAGTATTATTGTTGCATTACAATTACTGAGGTCAGTGATCTTTACAAGGCAATAACAAAGGAGAGTAGTGTAGTGACCGACATTTGAATTCAGCGACAGGTTTATTTGGAACGATTTGTTCATGTGTATTAAATGATTCATTCCGTTAATGCAATTAATATTGAGAACAATGGTTGATTGATTAGTCGTAAACTAATTTTGAATAAAACTCACCAGTTCTTATGAAGATAATGAGTAACAAGCTAATCACGTACATTACTCTTGGAGGCTTTTTCAACCATTCTCCGATGAAAGGCGAGACAAATCGAAACAAAGTGTCGGAAAATCCTATTACAGCCATTATTTTAGCTATATCTTCCGTCTCAAATTTCATCATATCGCTAAGTATAATTGGCAGTAGAAGAGAAAAATTCGTTTCTACACAAGCGGCTATAGACAAACCGAATAGTATATTTACAAAGATTGGATCTGTCAATAGAGTCAGATCGAAGAAAGCTACGAACTTTTGTAAGAACGTCCTCTTTTCTTTGTCAGCTTTCTTATTTAGAACAGCTTCTTTTTCTTTTTCTAGCCTTTTGTTGTCAGGCTCATTGAAGATGTTGATGGAACTACCCAAGTTGATTTCTTGAGATTCCCACCACTTGTATCGAGACTCGGCAAGGGGTGGGTCGGGAGATTTTCTGCGGACGTCAGGATGAGATATTGCGTTTCTTGCTTCAAGACTTGAGGCACTACACAAGGATTTCACAGACGCACTTTTGGGAGGAGGCAAACCGTTTTCTCCTGAATCATCAAGCTGCCGCTGTGACGACGACACTCCTGGAATTGAAAGAAATCTACTAAGTACTTTTATTTTGCTTTCAAGATTATAAGTACGTGAAACTAGTTTGGTTATTAAATAGATGCTTACCATTTTGTTTAGTTGACGAAGTAATGCTACCGTTAATTAGTTCAACATTTTTATTTAGTGGCACCATTTCTTCTGTTATTACTGGATCTTTTAAGTACCACTTTGCGGGTCTAAGTAAACATGCGGCTACTAACGAATGTAGGCAGATTGCTCCTAGAATAAGAACGGCATATCTCCATCCATAGGCAGTCATCAAGGCACTCATGACTAAGGGCATGCAGATAGCCCCAAGCCCTGTAAGAGACATGCCAGCCCCTATCGCTCGCCCTCTCTTCTCTTTGAAGAATGAATTAATTGCTAATGTAAACGCTGCCATCACTGCAGCTATTCCCATTGCTGTAATTAATAAAAACAATTAGATTTCACAACTGTTTTGAAGTTTTTCTAACTTCTTATTGATTTTGTGTATTCGCGTCTCTTGATAGCTTTAGATGCATGAAAATACAAAATTAACTTACAGTAGACTCACTTCTCCTCAAAGTACTCATCAAATACGATTGGGCAAGGACTATTAGCTAAAATCGAAGTTAATAAAGATAAAATCTCCACAAATGAATAGTAATTATATCTACGACATTAATACTTACAATTAATAATACTGTAGGATAATATAAACACCCAGAAGCTAGAAGCCACAGATGTGAGAATTAGGCCTGATGCTATGAATAAGGCTCCGACCACGGCTACCTTTCTATAGCCGAACCTTTTGAGAACTGGACCGCCAAACAATGATAGCAGCATACCGATCCCATGGTTCAGGGTTATGATCAGAGTGCCTTGGGTGGCTGACATACCAGTATCAGCAAATGCTTCTTGGAAAACCAGTCCAAAGCCGGCTATGAGTGGTAGCACTACCACCTGTAATGAACACAAGTTTGGGAGGTATTAGGTTTAGGTATACTGTACTAGGTGGATTTACTTAAAGTTTGTTACTGAAAATTAAGGATTTGTATTGAATAAACCTACTAAACTGAACAACTTTCCTGAAAAAAATATACCCTTAAATCTAAATGTGAATTAAATTCCTTAGTACTAAGTACCCATGTACAGACAGCAGATTACCCGTTTCCTCTACGAAAGCCGGCGTTATTACCAGCGAGATAAGGGCGACGTCAACGTCAACATGTTAGCGACATGTTAGCGTCAACATGTGCTGCCGTGTGTACTTAATTCATGTTACTCTACACAAAAGAGGAGCGAGCCGCCCTTAATATGAAAAGTTGAAATTCATCTTCAGGAAAAATGTTCAGTTAAACAGATTTATTAATATTTCCTAAGTGATCAAGTAAGTGATCATGGACATAAAACATCAGACATACAGCCATGTATCATGAAACAAATAAGTACAACATTGCAAATTTCCCACTCGTTTAACTTATCTCAAATGAAAACAATAATGTAGTAAACAGATAGGCAAAGTATGTCAATATAATATCTTACTCAGAAACTATTGATTCTAGTCTAGTAAACATTGCATTAATAACGACATACATTTTATAAGTAATGAAATGGATGTTTCTGTTCTATGGCGTTAAATTAAAATTAGAGAATAACTGTAGTTCCTTAAAATATTCATTAAAAAACCATATACATGAAAACCAAGGTTTTATATTTATTACTGTCACTGAATTGAAAGGCAAGTATTAAATTAAAACAAAATGGGATCTGAGGATTCTGATTTATTTCGGCTTAGAACACTGTCAGAAGGCATTTTTGACAGCTGTCAATATCATACATTTGCTCCGACTGCATAGGTTATTTTCGGTCCCTATTTTAAATGTAGAAAAATAAGGGTGACTTATTAAGTGTAAAATACTTACATTATTTAGGGCATACGCGAACGTGACCACCCATCCATATCCCCCATCCGGTGGCACTTTGTTCACGGCACTAGACATCTTAATTATTACATAAGTCTCTCACTAATATCCATTATTTCACTGCAATCACCTCACCGTCCTAAATGATATTAAGCAAGTCTCACACATGGTCATTAGTTCATTACACTTTGCAATCTACACTTTATCACTTATTTTTGTCTGACACTCAAAAGATTATTGACATATGAACGCAAGTGTTCGTGTAGTAGTCTCCATACGATGTGATAGTATTAGCTAACAAGATACTACTATAAGCAGAATTCCGACACTCGTTATCGTTCTGACTTTAATGTTTGTTATATATTCTAGAACGGAGTTTTATTTGTCCACGCAAATGTTTAAACTACGTCTGCTCGAGTCGATAACTCGCTGTGATGTTGAAGGTAATTTATACCGCGAAATGCATCTAAGTATGTGGGTTTGAATGTTTTGTTTTAACAATACCATTGTGAATAAACAATTAGTTCTCTACATCATATTCTCAAAATGACTTCTCATTAGACTTCGAGGTCATTTAAGAAAAGACAAAGAGGAAATCTAAGATTCTAAAATAAGTAAAAAAACAAATTTAATTTATAATTTCGTAAATTGTGACATTTATTAACGAGAAACTGGGAAGTACAGTACTTCAGTATTTCAGTAATACTTCAGAATTGTATTTCACAGTTTCTCGTTAATAAATGTCACAATTTACTTATAAATTAAATTCGCACATGAATTGACCAATTGTAGCCCATAAATTGAACACGGTTAAGGAAGTCATCGGCAATTTCGGTTTTTCCAAATTTTTATACTGTCTATGACATTTGCGCCGTTAAGACACAATACATTAGCCTCCTTTGCGTCTTAAAATTGTACATGATTTAAAAAAATCAGATTCGAGTTTTTTTCGTTTCTTTGTTTCTATTTTTTTTACACCATCAGAAAGTAGAGATTTTAACGAACAAAATGCCCACCGATTTTTTTAACAAAAACATAAATTTTGATGCGAGAATTTTCGATTGAAAATAAGGGTCCTTTTTTGATATTAAGTCAAAATAAGGTGAAAAAATAAATATTTAAATCAAAAAAATTACAGTGTGTTTTTGGGACATAAAAAGGTAAGTATTCACCAAATTTCGTGAAAAAAAACCATATTTTTGTAAAAGATAAAAATAAAAAACCAAAAACTTGGTTATTTGAATTTTTCACATAAATTTTCAGGTTATGCAAAAAAGTGTAAATACAAAAGTTGTAGATAGTTTTATTACCTACAACTTTGCCACCTTTTTTTCATAAGACTTGTAATTTTCCCGGAAATCGAGATGAACCGTTTTTTCCCTTAAGGGGGTGATCCCTTCCACTTCCCGACCTCAGATCGCCCGTAATTTGTTTTCCTTTAATTTTTATTATATTCTCTTCTTTTTCCAATGGGTTTCATTCTACTATAATTTTGTTTTGTTTAAAAAATTATCGACACTGGTTTATATAACCCTTTTCTGTTATTGACTGAGTAAAATTGTTATGTTGAACTTAATATTATCTTGACTGAATGTACCTACCTATTCAGTGGGTTACACATATTTAATCACAAATCTGTGTCAAACAAAAGTTAATGGCTAATAAGTACCTAGCTATACCTAATTTGTTGTTATCGTTCTTATTTCGTACCCGTTAAATTTGCTATTTGATTTGCTCTTATCTGATGTTCGCGAGTAGGTAGCTGTTTATAACTTACTTACATAAATAAAACGAATATTTTTCCATAAATTGTACATACACATCTAACGTCGTCTTTGCAAGTTCACACTACATCATAGTGTGTGTAATTGTATTGTGTAGGTACATACCTATGAAACGTGCCACACTCACACATAGACATACAGTTCATTGAATTACATACCAACCTAGTGATAACAAATCGGGTCGGCACTACATTTCCTAACAAATCAATAAAATCTAAGGAAAAGACACAAATAAAACAATAAACAATAAATTTTGAGGTATAAACAATAAAATTAAATAGATGCGAAAAATATATTAAGTCAAAGTACGTTTCACCGATGGTATAAGCACTCTGTTAGTTTAAAATAATTTTCAAATATTGACTTCACTTCTCTGTGAATATCTTTTAATATATCTTTTTATAATCTTTGGAAAATTGTTTTAATTCAAGGTGATTTTTTACGTGAGTTCATAATATCGTTGATAAATTGGTCACGCATTGCATTAGCTTATCTTAATGTATAAGTAATCATAATCACTGATAATATCAAATATTATATTTAGCAATTGCAGGATTAGGTTGTTCTACCAATCCAATAACATTATTATATGACGTGTTTACATCGAGCATAATGCGCGTTTACTATCAAAATCAAGTAGAGCTAAACCTCTAACTTAGCTCTACATTGGTAAAAAATACGTCATAACTCTCGTGACTTTTGTGCAGGACAATAGACTTTTTAATGACAAATGAAGTGACTGGTCTTTAAAATTCTATCTTGCTGTAACTCCATGATACTGCACAGACAATAATTTTGATCTAAATTTAGAATATGTGGCGTAAGAGGTATGTGGCGTCTTGGGTCTGCGTGAGATCTTGACTATCTGCTATAAAGTGTATGGTTTTGCTGTTTTTCTTTAATTTACTAGATTATAAAGTAGGTACATATAATGCTTAGGTACCTTAGATGGATTTTGTATGTAAGCACCGAATTCGGTATCTTTTAAGGTTTACATACCTATATCATACCGTTTCTAGAATTATGAGTTTTATTTTCGTAATTAATTACTAGGTATTTCACACAAAATTTAACACGAGATTTGAGTAGGTACCTACCTACTGGTAGGGTGGTTTCTAAAAAAAGGGACCTGACGCAGGTAAACGTATAAGCTAACGGTAAGGGAAGAGTCCCTGTGAGACAGCTTTACTATTTCGTAAACAAGTTAGGCTTATGGTGGTGTATAAGTCATTTAATAATGCTCTACAAATACTTGCCTCTATACAGGTAGTTATAAATTTCAATTCGTTCAATTTGTATCATATTTAGTAGATACAAGTTATAAAATAATGTCCTAAATAACGTAGTCAACATAAGATTCTGGCGCTTTTTTGGTTATATTTAATTTAGGAATTTGACAAACACTTGCACAGTTCACGTGAGGTAACGAATTGCACAATAACGATATACAAAGCTAACTAAGCGATTTTTGATAACCTAATTACAATTCGTGATTTGTAATTATCTCGAACACTTTAAATACAACACTACTAGCCTACAATGATACTGCACTGTTTAGAATGTAGAGGTTATGTTTATATGCCTTTAAGAAACGTAGTCGCTGTAACACGTGGCGTTGTATTTGCTTTACGTATTGTACCAGGCACTTTTAAGAGTTTATATGATGGGCTTTTTTACTACCATCGCTTTTACAATTTGCTCTTTATAATTAGAAACACCCATCACACAATCTTGAGTACATGTTTTTTCGTAGGCACTTTAACAAATCTTATAAGCACTATCACGGTTGAAGAAAAATTAGGATAACGCTACCGCTGTTTCAATACAGTGCATGCTGCGCACACGCACGCACCGGGCCAGCTGTCCTCTATACACTGGCAGCATAACATCATCTGCTGTTACATAATCGATAATAGACTGCATAAGCATAGGGGCGATGCATGGGATTTTAAATTTGCGTTGTTAAATAAAATATATCTAACATGTTAAACAAATATATATTTTTCTTTTCTTTTCTTATTGTAATTTAAATGAAAAATCACAACATATATTTAACTTACAATAAATCTAAAATATTACATATTTTTTAAATAAAATAGCATTAAGGTCTACTGGCGCGAAAAAACGATATTGTTGATTACAACATTTCAATTCGTTTCAATTTTAGTTAAATAGACAAAGTTAGAATTATTTCTTAACTATTTTAGACTTGATTGATAAAGTTGTAATATTCAAACATTAGATTTAATAAAATATAAATAAATCTTTTTTGTTATTTTCTCGGCTTCCGCATTGTAAAACGTTGAACGCTTGCGTTAATAACTAAATCACATCTTGATTTGTTACACCTTTATAAGTACTTAAAAGTTCTCAAATCGTAGTTTTTTCGTTTTGATGGAGATACTTACAAAACCAAGTCTACATACTTATAAGTAAATCTAATTTAGTAAAAGTGAAATAAGTAAGTAATTTATCACTGAGTACAGTCAAGCTTTTACAATCTCTTCGTTAGGTTTTCCTCGTCGTGCATTGATGAATTTTTCTGCACCCCATGACAATGCTGTGAGCCAAGTAAAGATGTTAAGGCAATGCAGAGTAACGGCTGTGGAAGCATTATCTTTGATCCAACCTGTAACATCACAAAAGTTATGTAAATACTTGTGAAAAACGTAGAGCAGCAAATATTATGGTTACTTAATATTATAATGTTAATTCACTGAGGCAAGTAGGTGTTAGAAATTGTTGTTTTTGCTTCTAGAATCTTCATAATCCTGTAAATACGAAATCAGTTTGTTTGATTTTGTTACGTTTTTACGCTTTAGCTACGCACCTGTTATCATGTATTTTTTCTATTATATTATTGCGAGAATTGCGAGTACAAATTAAGACATAAGATACTTTTAATCCTGATATTCCTACGGGAACCACGCAGATGAAACTGCAAGCCGATGATGCTAAGAAAGAAAGGGGGCGTCCATTAATTACGTGAGGTGTTTTTGGCAATTTTCCGACCCCCCCACCCCCTCTGGTGAGATGTCGTGAGATTTGGCTCGATACCCCCCCTCCCCCTTTTATCTCACTTGAGTTTTATGAAAATGCTTAGTTTTAGTGTAAATACGTTAATTGGTAATTTATTTAAAAAACTTGACATAATTTGCCTAATTATTTTTTAACTTTTAATAATCTAACAATAAGAAACAGCTATGATTTACCTATTTAAATTTGAAAAAAAAAGATTGTTCTAATTCAATCCACGGGAACTCAAGAATGGCTACTGGAAGAACATGGTTTAGTTGGTTGAACTTAGCTTTCCCACAATTTAACACTATTTCTTGTGGGGGAAAATATTACGTGATATTTGTAGAGACCCCCCCCCCTCTCCCCCACGTGAGATTGAGTGAGATCCGGCCCGACCCCACCCCCCCCAAAACGCCTCGCGTAATTAATGGACCCCAAAGGCCCTGACTCACTCACTAATTCATAGGGAACGAAGGCAGGCCTGCCTCTGCCTCTAGAAAAAGGAAAATACTAATTGTCACAAGAACTATTCACATAGGTCGTGTGTTTGACGATGTATAATGCTCGTATTGTTATCGTTGTACGCGCATCTTACGATACGCTTTCATTACGACGCCGTGTGCAAAGGGCATACATTAATATGCCAGGTGTCAAATTTCATAAAATCTTTTGACAGCCGTCTATAAAGACGAAAATTAAACACATTACCTATGAAAGTATTTCTTGAATTTACGAAATATACTCACAAGATAACTCCAAGTTCATAGAAACAAGGGCTATCGCTGAGTGCGATAAAAATATGTAGAGATAATGATGGATAACTTTGGACCTTTACATTGTGTTTACTTGATGTACCACAATATATAAACAATAAACTCAGTTTTTGACAACGGTGTAGCTAGGCAATAACGCTAAACAGTTCGATCAACATGCCATCTATGAAGAATAACTTTTTATAAGTTGCATTAAAATTTTTGATTTCTCACTTCCTAATGAAAATACACATAAATTAATTATTATAAAATCACAATATCTTACCAACAACAGGTCCGAGAGTGAGATAGGTGATGCCAGCCGTTAATAACTGTATTCCTGATGCTCCAGGCAACTTGTGTAATGGCACGTGAGTGGGTATCACCAGAGCCATAAACACAGTCCGAAGACCCTTGCCAAAGCCAATCATCACCGCCACAAGTAACACCACTTCGTAACTTTGCCAGTACGCCAATACTGAAATAATGATACCTTTATTACACCCTGATCCGGACACATAAATTGGTCACGAATATAATGAATACCACGATGGTTGACGATGAATGTTAAATTAAATGCGTAACTATAATGTTAAAAATGTTAATACAGACTTAGCTGATTATTTGGTCTTAAAATTGCACTTGTTAGATAGATAAATGTTGATATTTTTAAGGCAACATTGATTAAACTATTGTTCTATGTTCATACCTACTCTTCCGATTGCCATTGATAAAACACCAAAGAGGAAGAAAGAACTGTTGTCCCATCCAATTTTGCCTGCAATGAAGGGTATGCAGAACCGGACACAAATATCAACCCCAGCCAATAAAGACATGAAAAATGCCACCTGTTGCTTCGATAAACCATAATCTCCAAGAATAAAAGGAGTCAAAATAGAAAAATTCAGCTCATTAAAATTGGCTAGTGTAATTCCTAACATTAAGTTAACGAAAGTGAAATCTTTTAGAAGGTCCAAATCGAAGAACATCACGATTTTATCCCAAAAAGTAAGTTTGTCCAAATTTAGTTCATCTTCTTCACCGTCACTATAGTCATTTTGCTTATCGATTTTGTCTTCTTTCTCATCGAAAACATCGTCATCTAAATCAGTATTTATGAGTAATTTAAGTTTCTGATCTCTGTCTTCATTCTCTTTTAGGTATTGCTCTAGTTTCAATGAAGCTTGTTTCAAAACTTCACTTTCGTAATTGAAATTGTTAGATTTTCTTCTTTGCTTTGTTTTATTTGATTGGCTACTATGGTTATCTTTTAAATATTTCCTCTCATCGTAATCATCTATGTTCTTGTACGAAACATTGCTATGATTATCTCTACCGTATTTTTCTCCATATTGTGGATCCAACTTACTAAAGGACTTTATATTTTTGCTGCCAGCCAAATGTTTTTCCGCTCTATCAAGTATTAACTTTGCTTTCAAGGGGTCAATGTTTTCTACTTCGGCTTTTTCATCCGCTTTCAAATCTTGTGGGGCTTTAAGTGTTGGACAGTCTTCTATTTCTGATTCTGGGATTAGTATTTCTGTGATAGACTTTTTACGTTTTGGTTTATATGTTTCACGCTCTTGAGCTAATACTCCGAGATTCGCATATGAGTTTTTTTTGGATTCATTTAAATACAGAGTTGAGGACTTCCTAGAACGGTTTTCTAACAAGTTTGTCATGGAAGGTTTTTTAGAAGGCAGTCTTGACGGCCGATTAGATCCTTCTCTTGAAGAAACCCTACTTTTTGATTGCCTAGACTGACTAAAATATCCATCATTAGCTCTCAACATCATTGGAATACCAGGATCTGTTATTTCATAGCCAGGATTCATAGCATCATCTTCATTGTAGAGGTACTGACTTGAAAATGCACTTAAATTTTTAAATTTTGATATTTGACTAAAATATCCACTTTCTTTTTCCTTATCTGCGGATAATTCCTTATCTTTGGTTTGTTCTTTTAGTAGTTTCTCTTCGTCGTTTTGTTTTTCTGGTTCTTTGGAGTGCCACTCTACCGGTTGAAGTAAAAGACCGCACGCGATAGCATGCAGTGAAAAACCACTCAAAATTAAAATCGTCCCGGTTTCGCCAAATACTGTAAATAGCAATGTTATAATTTGGGGCCATATTATTGGTCCAAGTCCTGTGGTTGTCCATGAAAGACTGGTTGCTAATCTTCTTCGTTTCTTCCAATACGTGTTTAAAGCGAGAGCATTGGCAGAGCTACTTATGCCATATCCCGCACCTGTAATGAGCAATATTTGTTTCAGAATGAAAATGAAAAATGCCTAATAATTTTACATTTGGCAAAAATATTACTTACCATAGAGTATAGAAAATGATATCAGGTAAGTCGCGAAGTTGAATGAGAAAGTAGTACATAGCAATGAAATAAACACAACTATGGTTCCTGTAACTGATACTTGTCGGTAACTGAATGTTTTGAACACTGGGCCATTTGCTAAACCTGAAAGGAATGAACAGTGGGCATAAGCTAAGTTTAAAATAAACTGTATGTTTTGCAGTTATTATTTCACCTAATTGGACTATTTTGAAATTTAATGGGCTTTTAAAACTTCTAAGTGACCAAACTTCACACATAGCTATATCAAGATTGGGAACAATGTGTGGAGTTATCTTCTTCTTAATTGGAAGAGCTGCGCTCTTGCCGGTGTAGCAATTTCCATTCCATTCGATGGTTGTGTCAACTTATAGGAACTTCACTGAATTGAGACATGAAAGATATGTCTCAAATCGAGTGAAGTTTCTATCACTAATGTAAAATTGTACAGGGACAAACAGCACATCATGCTTTCCAAACTGTCAAATTTCTTCAATCGATTTTCAATTTTATCTCCAAGCATTAGAGTTTACTATCCATTGGGGAAATTTGACAGTTTATGGTAACCTGATGTGCCGTTGACTGTACTATATTATATCACTCTACTTGCTACCTCCAAATGTTGTAGTTTTTTAATAAATGACCCACTGTGCCATAAAAACATTCAGGTGAGAGCTGAAGCCCGAAGTTCCGGTTTCATCACAAGTCACAACCTCAACGTCTGACTTGATCTCGGCGTTCGATATGTGATATTTTCCTGACAACGTAAGGCGTTGATACCTCAATTCACCTTAGCTCTGTAAAAGCTAAAAAGGCCGTTAGGTATCAGAGAGTTACCCTGGCAGGCGCGTCACGCACCGACGCAAGACGTCAGAGCAGAGTTCATGTTGATGACGGTTGTTGTTTCCGAGCTGCTAATGCCCAGCCGCGCGAATTTGTCCCTGAACAGCAAGCCAAACTGCTGCAGAGTCGGAAGGGCTGACAACTGAAATTACAAATAGAAAATCAAGCGTCGGCTTCTTGACATAATTTATAAGCTAAATATGGCGGCTACGATACGAAACACAACGTAGATATTTCGTAGTTTTGACATTTTTCTTACACCATGTAAGTAAGGTAACTGACAATCTTTTGTCAAACGTCCGTCTTTCGAAATCGTAGATAGGTACTTAACAAGCAGTATATGCACAGAATAAATAATAGTACTAACGTGTATGTATATGCTCTGTGACCTTAAAACATCACAAAACATGTCGTGGTGAATGATTTTATTTATCTTCGCTAGACATCTAATCCACTACGTATAACTAACAGCCCTTGAGACTTGAGACAAAACTACTAATTGTAGATTGTCCGCTTTTCTGTGCAAGGTTGTAATCTGATAACCTGAATAAATGTTGATTATAATTATTGTAAATAAACAAATGACTCGCGAAGTCGCTAGATTATTCTGGCTGGTCATGCGTCTGGTTTTTGCTAAAAGCTATTAGCAATGACCATTTTTACGTTATTTTTAACTAGCTTTTCCACCGGGACCTTGTTCCCGTGGCAATTCGGGAAAGTTATTTAGCCTATGATACTCAAGGATTATGTTGCATTCCTAAGGTGAAAGAATTTTTGAAATCTGTCCAGCAGTTCTTGAGTTAATTCGTTACTAACCTGCAAAAATAAAGTTAAATGAGTTACTTACACGAAAATAAATAGTAAAAATAGGGGAAATAATACGTGTATAAGCAATTTTTGCCATAGTGGTAGGGAATGGTGTCTGAAACAATATACTGAAAGTACTGATGGATGGCGGGGGTGGAGCTAACGTGTAGGGGGCGGTTTAAAGGTTCCTTTTTAAAGTTTTTCTTAAACAACTCGTAAACGGTGGCCCATAGCAAAAAAAATATTTTACTCAAGTAATCTACATAAAATTCTCTACAAAAAGGTTTTGTACACTTTTTTGCTAGGATCAATATTTAAAGACATATGAATGAAAGAAGTTTATAAGGCAAAATTAGGTTTTGACCTACATTGATAATTATTACTGAGCAGGACCTTCGTGATTCCAAGGGAGGCCCGTGCCCCTCGGTGGGGATGTATATGGGCTGGTGAAAAAAAAGGACCTTTTGGTAATGTGTTCAGACACCTTCCAGAATGACACTCGGGAAAGTCCCTACACCTCCCAGGTGGGGTTGCCGAGATATCCTGGAAAAACTGCAATTTCCAGGAAATTATTCTTTCCTTCATATCTCATTAAAATTGGTCTCAGCGGAAAAGTGTGCAGAACCTTTTTGTAGAGAATTTTATGTAGATTACTTGAGTAAAGGTTTTTTTTGCTATGAGCCACTGTTTACAAGTTGTTTAGGAAAAACTTTAAAAAGGGCCCTTTAAACCGCCCCTTACACGTTAGCTCCACCCCCATCCATCAGTACTTTCAGTATGTTGCTTCAGACACCATTCCCTACAACTATGCCAAAAATCGCTTATACACGAATTATTTCCCCTATTTGGCAGTTTTTGGTTTTCGTTGATGGGATCAAAAATTGCAATGCCTTTTTCTTAAAAAACGGCACGGCAAAATTGTATAACCATAGTCTCCTATGTACAGTACTACTGATACTAGAAACTGGGAACAAAAAGTAAAATAAAGAAAATTGTATGAATAATTATCAAAAAAGCAACTTACATTTGAACATCCGGCAGCCACAACGATCATCCATCCCCACCCTCCATCAGGAGGGATGAAGTCACCTTCTTTTCTCAACTTCGTTTTTATTTCCTTTTCTTTTATTTTTCCCATTTTATCACACGTGAGAGGATTACACTGTAAACACACTAAAATTGCAAAACCACTTTTAATTTAAAAATTGTCGCGAATGTGCGGCACTCGAGTAACATGGTTTAACTGTTATTACAACCAAGCACGTCCCGTTGTTTTATAGCGTACTGTATGAAATCTCTAAGCTGATAAGTTGAATATTATACTGTTTACCCAAATGAATCACATTCGCGTTATTCGTGATTTTTAATGCCGAACAATGAGAGTCCCTGTCTAATATAATGTGTGTTTGAAGATAACTCTACATTTGATACAAACCTAACAAATCCGGTATATACCAGTTAGTATTTCGTTTAAATTAAGGTATAGTTTACTTATATTTGTTTCCAATAAAAAAAAACATTCAATTCACCGTAAAATCTACTAACACTTGGATCTAGAATCTAGTCACACCCGTTTTACTTAGTCACATCCAAAAAGTAGATGTTTTATGAAATTTCTGTTTTTTTAAATATATCTTAACATATCTTAACTGTAGTTAAATAGAACATCACGAGCAGTGTTTGTGCAAAGTGCACAAGTAGTGACGGAAAATACCATAGCTTAGGCACCAAGGCAAAGTTTATTTTGTTAAGAGGAAAACTATGATATATTACTTAGTTACGTTCAATTAGTGATTAACAAAGGTGACAACAAGTAATTATTCAAGAACTTAACCAAGACATTTTCATATGCATCTAAAATAATTTAAGTGACTTTAAAAATTGCTTGTCAATAAACAATTTGGTAAAGATAAATAATTGTTATTTACCGTTGATGGTACAAAAACAAACACGACCGATCACAAGCAAATCTTCAAATACCAAAGGGATCGGTTTACAGTCGAGTTATCAGCTTATCATAAGCGGTACCTATCCAAGTTTATGGAGGTACGCCCTTCTATTTATTTATCAGCCGCTGGCTGCATGATGGCTAAAGTAGTATAACCCTAATAAAATAATAATAGACTTAATATTATGACGGTGAACACAATTTTTGGGTTCCTTGAAAATTTAAGAAAAGAAAATATTTAAGTATGCACAGCAAATGTT
This sequence comes from Aproaerema taeniolella, assembly GCA_949987775.1. Taxonomy (NCBI): domain Eukaryota; kingdom Metazoa; phylum Arthropoda; class Insecta; order Lepidoptera; family Gelechiidae; genus Aproaerema; species Aproaerema taeniolella. The sequence continues at coordinate 11,360,033 of OX465243.1, forward strand.
ATTTTTAGAGGTTTGATCGTTTATTACCTATTGCTGACTTTAGGAAATAATTGCACCGTAATCAGACGTGACCATAGTAGCAAATTGACTTAAGCTTTTCCTATATAGATCACTATAGGTCTGTGATATAGATTGACTAAAGTCGCTTTAAACCAAGTTAGAGGCCATTCGGAGGTTTGAAAACACTTACACAACTCAATGTCCTATAGTCAGGGTAATTTTATGTTATGTTCAAGTTCATTTATAATCTTTGTAATTTAAGAAAAAAATAAAATATGACAAATCAGTAGATCTTGACCACCTAAGAATAGAACTAAACTATCATAGGAAAACGTTTAAATGACGGTCAATCAAGCATATGCTGGATGTTTGAAAAGAAGTTGGGACTTTTCATTATTAGTCCATATGCGGGTTTCATCACGTTTTCTTGCCTTCGCCGCTGAGCGAGGAATAGTTAATAAGAAATCTGTGCTTACATAAAACCGAAAAGACTAACTTAGTTGTACAGGTCCGAACCTGGATTTGAACCGAAACATTCCAGTTACAAGACTGGTTCCGAGCCAACTCGGTTACTTATCACTGCGACGCTCTTTGATGTTTACGCGCCGTGCGATACAAATCCTGGGGCCTGATTTTTGAAACAATAGAATTCCAATTCGCATACGAATTTACAAGATTTGTATGAGATTCTCATGCGAAACTTGTCAATTCGTATGCGAATTGGAATTCTATCGTTTCAAAAATATGGGCCCTGCACACACGGGTGTGCATGAATCGCGCGAGGTAAACCCTTTCATAAAATTTTTTTGAGTTTCATAAAATCAAGTGAGTGTTTCAGGTTGTCATTGTCAGTATTACTCATCATAAACTAGGCATTAATTGTAATGACGATGAGACAAAACAAAGGTCGCTGTCCACGCTCAGAGAGCGTGTTTCCGCAGAAAAATAGGTAGGTACCTAACGCAAATATAATTACACAATACACATATCTACCAAGTTTAGTATAGATACCAAACTTGTTGTAATGTGCTGTCCACATGTTCACGAAATGATCAATCGGTACTTAATTGAAGGCACCTACTACTTTACTAACTTTTGTAAATAGCCTAGTTATCTATATGGGTATATAAAATTGGAAGTCCTGATTCACTGATTCATAAATGGAAAGAACAAATCCTTAGACCTAGAAAGCTGAAAGGCAAAAAGGTGTCTTTTAAGTATAAAGTAAGCCATCACTAAGAAAGGATTTTTCGAAATTCAAAACAATTTTTTGTATGGAGAAAACAATTTTTTAGGACATTTTGACGCGAACTGCCGAATAAGAGATAGGTAGCGGTACTAGCCATGGATCAAAATGATCCATATTATATACCTAACAACTTTAAATAAATAAATGGACAACTCGTTTGATGACCAAATTACCCACCTATATATGTGGTATGCTGGTAAAAATGGAAACTCCCTGTATTGTATAATAATCTTCTAATCTTCTAAATATAAAAGGAGAAACTGACTGACTGACTGACTGATTGACTGACTGACTGACTGACATATCAACGCACAGCCTAAACGACTAAACGTAGGCACTTGAAATTTGGAAGGGACGTAGCTTAGGTACCGTAGAGGTGCACTAAGAAAATTCCCACGGGAACGGGAATTAGCGGGAAAATCCTTTTGTATGAAAAATCTAAACCGCTTGAGTTAGAGGCTTGAAATTTGGCATGCAGGTACCTTAGTAAACCTTAAGCTTAGTTGCAACAGGATATTGCAAAATTCCCACGGGAACGGGAGTTAGCGGGAAAAAACTTTTGTATGAAAAAATCTAAACTGCATAAGTTAGATGCTTGAAATTTGACATGCATATACCTTAGTGAATGCAAAGTTAAAAATTCCCCTGGGAACGGGAAGCGAGTTAGAGGCTTGAAAATACTTGACATTTATAGCTCGCGGTAGTGGCAACCATAACGTCTTGGCCGCGGCGGCGGTTGTGGGGCGGCGACAGTATAATGTAGTGTAGGTACTTTATTCTATAAAAAAAATTAAAACGCAAACGAAGTTGCGGGCATAAGCTAGTAACAACATAGATGCGTAATTGAGCTTACACAATACCACTTCATAAGTAGGTAATTAAGCGTTGATAAAATGTTGATTCTGTAAAGTGTGTATAAAGTAGGTAATAAAATATGAAGCAGATTAATAGAGCTTCATTTGGCGTCTTGTACAGACAGCAGCACGTCAAGGTAACCTATCGTGCTGCTGTCTGTACACTCAAGAGCACGTCAAGCTTGACACTTTGGACCGGCTCTGCATTGTATGGCGCGCAGTATAAATCAGAGCTCAGCTTAAACTGGTAGTGTAAAGCGTGACCTGCTCTTGACTGTACATTGTTAAGAAATATGTGATGATGGTCACACACAAATATCCAGGGCGGGTATTCCGCTAGTCAGTGCGTCTTTTTCACCAGTTCTCTTATTCGAGGTACCTACCTATCGACTCATCTACATGATTTAGGATTTGGCAGAGCAGAAAAAAATACAGTGGATAGAGCCACCCATCAAATGGCACAGCCCACTCCAGTTAAGCATATTTTATTATTCCAAATGTTATCTACTAAATCCCACTGCTGGTTACTAGACTGTGGATCACCTACAATGCGAAGGGCGCTGTGCAAGTCTTTTCGATAGCTACCTACTGTGAAGGTTTTATACCTCCTGCGTTAACCGTCTACTTTGGATGCCTTTTGCTAAAGATTCTGTAATCAAAATCAATTCGCTTCCTTTACCGCGCAATATCCAGGGGCGTAGCTACCGTCGTATCTGCCGTATCAATTACATAAGGCCCTTACGTGCGTAAGCAAAAATTAATAAAAACTTCCCAAATTTTTTGGTATTTATTTCTAAAATGACAAAATTCATCAGCTATAAATGATTTAATAAATGAGTTTGCTGAAAAAAAGGCAAGGAGAGTGTATATTTAATTTGAACTGTTTGTAAAAATGTTGAAAAAAGTGACAGATAGATAATAATGATGAATAAATATTTCTTTTAATTTTATGCAATCCTTTTTTTTTGAGAGAAATATTTACCCGTCCAAAGGGCCAACCTCAAACAAGTTTTTATACGGGGCCCCGCCAAGGCACGCTACGCCATTGCGTAGATCTCTCGTAGCTTCATTTCAGCGTAGTTGTTTATTTAAATAAAATATTTATTAAAAGTTTTGCCATCTTATTATCCTTCCGTCTACCGCGCTCGTTATAGTACATAAGTACACACGGCAGCACATCAGGCATACATGTTGACCTTGACGTCGCCCTTATGTCGCTCAAGATAGCGTCGGTTTTTGTAGTGTTTGTACATGGGTAATCTGAGGTGCTTAGGTACTTAGAAGTTTTTTGTTCCTTATTTAGTAGTATCGATAACTGCAACAATAATTCAAAGAATGAAATATTTGTTATTTATTTAGCTGTAGGTGTAATCGGTTATTTTACCCTATTGTTATCCAATCACAGTTTCGTTTCGAATTTCTTCAAAGGAACAGCATTAAACAATACGCACGCGCAGCACTAGCAAAACGCAATATGCGCAGCAAACGTCAACGTTAAAAACGAAGAGGGAACGTTCGAAATCCAGTACCTGCAACTCGAGCAGGATGGCGACAAACTCGCGCAGCGCGCCACTCGGCTGACGGTAAAACTTCACTTTGAGAGTCCCGCGCAAAAACTTGCTCGCCCTCTGGCGTTATCAATGTTGACATAGGACCGCGGCGCATTACGTACGCTATCACCATCGTACTCGAGCTGTATTAGCTGAGTAGGTATACTGTCAACTTTGACAGTTCTTTGAGACCAATTATTTAGCGGTCGCCATTTCTTCTATCCGCCTATCACTGGCTTTGCTCCGATTCACTCCAGAATCGATGTGAGCGTGCTAGCAGCCATTACGAATTAAAGTGAGCGTGCTATCGTTTGTTAGGGTTAGGTACGTCACCGATGACATCATAAAAGCGGTCATCTTGCGATAGTCTTGCGTTAACAAACATTTCGCTTCCAAAATCGTTGTTATCATATGACATAGACATAGACATAGACAAGCCAGCGTACTGATAAGAGACGTTAATTGTATTATTTTTTTAAAGGAAAAGCTTCATTTCTTTCAAGATGAAGGTTATGATCAATGACGAAGAAAATGATTGTCAGATACACAACTTAAAATTACAGACCTTTTGTTTATTGTTACAAGTAATATTCATTTTTTTCATGGTACTTACGTTCGGTTCGTTTCGGTTGCGCTTTTCTGTGCATACGTAAATATTATATGACTAATGCGCCTGAAAAAAGTTGTATTGTAATTTATTTCAAAGAAGTCTATCTCAACTGGCCAATCAATTGAAATCATGTTTTTTTCTAAAGGGTTATGTTTAGCTTTAGTAGGGGAGGTGGTTTTTTATTCCGAACTAAAATTAACTTGGACAAAACCAATTTTATATGGTAGAGAAGACAACTGGAAACATATTGGTGTATACAAAATATTTTTTCGTCCCTTCATTTTTTTGAAAATATTCATTATTATATCTTTAGTATAATTACACTTTTCATACTTGGTAACACCGGTCCTATATGTCAGCCAGCAGGCTAGTGTTGCACACAATTTTATTTATAATCGATTGATTTTATTATTTGAGCGCTTTCTCCCTCGCGAGTCTGCACTCTCAAGTCTGCACTACTTTTAAGGGTAAAGTAGGCAAGGTGGGCTACTTTACCCTTAAAAGTAGCTCACCCTTCGCACGTCAAAAACAAAAGTTTACATTCCGGAAACGAACTTGAGTCAGCAGAGTACTATACTATAGAGTACTACACTATGTGGTAATTATTAGCAATAATAATTTTTAATTAGTTTCTCGTCCAAAAATCAACCAAAAGTGTAGCATTTTTTATTTAGTTTTCAATTTATTTATACTCCGCGCCAAGCTTGACGTGCTCTTGGGTTCACCATCGATAAAAAAAATATCGATGGAGATATCATACGGTACGATCGATAAAAAGATCATAAAATCAATCGATTATTAATAAAATTGTGTGCAATGCAACACTAGCCTGCTGACATATACGACCGGTGTTACCAAATATGAAAAGCTTAATTATGCTAAAGATATAATTTTATTAATATAAAAAAAAATGGAGGGACGAAAAAATAAAAATCTTCAACACCCATCTTGTACTTCTTTTAATTCTCTATGTTTTTCTTCTTATTTGTTGTCTGTATGTTTAATGTCGGAATAAAAATCCATTAATTTAGATTTTTTTTTATTAATGAAAAAAAATTGAGTCTTTAAAAAATAAAAAATCTTCACCATCTTGTTTTTGTTTTAATTCTCTATGTTCTCCTTTTTCTTTGTTGTCTGTATATTTAATGTCGGAATAATAATCCATTAATTAAGATGTTTTTAAAATTAATTAAAAAAAATGGAGGCTTTGAAAAATAAAAAATCTTCACCATCTTGTTTTTGTTTTAATTCTCTATGTTCTCCTTTTTGTTCGGTGTCTGTTAATTTAATGTTGGAATAAAAATCCATTAATTTACATCTCATTTTGATTGAACCAATTGAACTAATGTTATAGAGCGGGACCCATTCGTAAGAAAGTCTTCAAATAACGAGTTTCGTGGGACTCACCTCCGCCATACGAAGTACTGGTATGTACTTATTTGGCATGTTTTCCTGAAAACAAAAAGTGCGGTAGTCACTTTCTAAGGGTATGGAGGGGGTAGCTATGACGTATCAAAGATGGCGGCCCGTCCTATTTGATTTACGCTATATTTAGATAACTACTGGGCAGATTTACTTAAGTAGGATCTCAAATGAAAGATAATTTAATAAAAATTGTTTTATTCTAAAGATGCATTAGTGTAAAGCTAGTAACAAAATAAATATTTTCAAAAAACTACATTTTGTAATATTAAACTTTTTTTTACTGTGTGAAAAGAACAGAAACCATTATGGTTACGGTAATTAAGCTTATTATAAAAAATAGCTACACTTATCAGCATTCTAATGAATCTAAAAACGTTTAAATCGAGCTGTAAACAACGGAACTGCAGTCGTCTAAGTGAGCGTGGGTAGCGCCGAACCGAACTACGGTATTTAGATTTTGGTACGAATAATCTTAAAAATAACGTGATAAAACGAGTAGAATCACAGCAAAATTAAAAAGTATTATGAACAGGCATAATTTTTTTTTAACAGATATCATTTTTTTTTATAAAAAAATTTTCTTCATTATTTTTACGAACTATTTTCAAAAATTCTCGTAACAAAAATAACGCTTCGTATCATATCGAAATAAAACTCTTCATACTTGCACGTACTTGCGTTATATTTCAAAACAAAGGACTCAATGGTACTGGTCTGTACTGATGGACATGAGAGTGTAAACGTACGCACTCGAGGCAGAGGCAGGGGGGCTACCATCTAAGCGAAGCTGACACTGGGTGAACGAATGGAATGTTGACGATTGCTTCTTTATAAGGAAACTTTGATTAATGATATGAACCAAACACAGCAATGTACATCATTCCATTCGTTCAATCAGCATCAACTTTGCTTAGGTGGTAGCCCCCCTGGTCGCTGACGTGCGAGAGTGTACAGCCGCCGTTATATTTTTTACATCGGCAACACTGAGATTCATTCCGAGGAATCCCTGCACCGTGCTGCGCCGTGAACTTTCGCACTTGTTGCTTCATTCATTTGAAATCATTTGGTCAGGCCTATGACACTGTTGGTACTAATAGCTGCGAAATGGCGCTGCTATCGCCTTTAATTCGCCATCTTGTGACGTCATGCTGTATGTCAAGATAACCTCAAACTGTCATGATGGCGTCTTGTCACTGAGCAAGTACAAGTACGGTATTATGTATGATTGCTCTCATGGTTCACACAGGCGTTTACTGAAGTGCATTGCTAAATAAATGCAGTACTTATTATCAGTTTTCGTCGCGGATATAACTAAAATGCATATATATTTTATTTTATTTTATTATCGTCATAAGCATCTTTTGCCATGTGTAACCCGTATTATTACCATTTAGCTTTGACTCCATATAAAATTTTGTTATTTATTTTGTAGGTACGTGAAAAAAAATATTTTCGAGTGTCAAAACTATCAACAACATTTGGCAACAATTTTATATCTAAAATAAATACATTTGTTTTGCAAATTATATTAGTTTTTTTATGACTACTTTATAATAAATCTAAACAAACAAATGTGAATTACACCTTATTTATTCTATGCCTAAAACTAACGGACTGATTTTGATGGAATGTGCTGCTCTAGATGAATAAATAAGCTACTTTTTAGTCTAAAAAAACTAAACCTTATGTTTCAACAAATGGCGTAGTAAGTATTAGTAAATGAAAATATGAACAGTGCTTTCTGCAATTCTTTCTATCGATAAATAGCTAATTCGCTCAGTCGAGCTTTCCGTGAACCGGCTTATCTGCAAATCGTGCCATCGGCAAAAAACATTTATTTAGAACGTCCTTTCGGCGAATTGAGCTGTCGGCACAACAAGGTATCGGCTGAAGATTTTTTCTTTCAGCCGATGGTCGGCGAACAGTGATTTTTATATACAATTATATCGTTCAAGTGTAATTCTATGAACCCTTGCGAGCTCGAGTTGAGTGCTCGTGTATTTTATGTTGAGTTTGAAGTTGAAATCCTTGTCACAAATCCTCCTCCGTCGACAATTTTTTCATCTTAGGTTATTTTTGCAACCTGCTTTAACACACAACGCTTAAGTGTTGTGTTAGTGGTTTCACTGCAAAAGGTGAACGCTACGGTTTTTTTGTTTCCCGAGAAACAGTTACCTAAGAAGTTTGTGGATATGTCTTTTCTCGCGCCAACAAATCCTATACTCCTTGAACTCTCTGAAGAGCAATTGATGAAACAACGCGTTAGTCAAAAACATTTTGACAAAACCCAATTAGATGAAGAAGGCAAGAGAATTCGCTTTTCTTACACATGTATCTTCACTGAAAACGGAATTGCTCTGGGTGAACCACTGAGTAAAGTAGGTAAGTCCATAAAATCTGTTACGTATTATTCTTAATTGGACACACTATACCTATTATTTTGATTTTCAAATTCAAAACTTTCCATCACCTGGGTCAGCTACAAAGAGCAGAGAGAGTAATGTGTAACCGTGTAATGACACTGGGGTCACCAAAAAAGATAACAATTCAATAATTATAGTAGTCTTTCAAGTTGCCTGACAGCTCCCGCCAAAAAGGTCAGACGTTGATAGTAGGGAATCCAATCCCGCAAACGCGGGATCCCGCACCTTTTTTTCGGGATCGAAAATGCGGGATTAGTCGTGCGGGATCCCGCGTTGGATGTTTTTTTTTTATTAAGAACTAAAAGTTTGTAAAATGGGCTCAGACGATGCTCTGATTATTTATTAGACAGTAAAGCCCCATTAATAAGTATTTTAAGATTTTTCCTATGGAATACGTGACTTAATAGTGACGTGACTTGAATAATGTTGTTTTCTGTCTTTATTTTACAGCTGAATATAGTTTGAGTTTCTATTTTGTGTTGTGTGAATCCTGTAGGTATTGAAACAGAACAATCGAACAGTATACATGTAATTCAGATATGGGTCATTTTTTTTTTAAATAACTTCACATCACAATAAGGTCTATTTGAATATTTTTGATTATACATAATTTGTTTTTGAGTCTGAAATGAATTTTCCAAAACTGTTGAAAATTTAAATATCTGAAACGCATTGCTATTGGTAAGAGTCAATATGACGTCAAGTCAAAGTTCTTGACAACAAAATTACTCAAATGAATGAATACTTGTATATTGGTTGGAGAATGTTATTCCATGATAAATTAGTCGAAACTTCAGTCAAAATATTTAAAATCTACAAAATAGTCGTGAACTGTCACGCTAATCGCGCCAAAATGGTGGCCGTTTAAAGTACTCGTGTCAGTTAGCTACTTTTAACTTTCGAAAAAAAAAACTTATAATTACTTTTCATAGTAGACATTTTTTAACGATTATTTAGCGATGTAAGTTATTTTTTTATTCTTTATTTTACATGAGCATAAGATATACAAGTCACAGTATAAGAAAAAAAGCACAAAGGCGGATTCGGATTATCTCACAAGGGGATTTCTTGCAGTCAACCCAATAAAAACAATAATCAAATATTAATAAAAAAAGAAAAAAATACACGCATATTCAGTCGATTCATTTGTGTCTTAATTGATATGTGAAGAGGTACGATACAATTATTTTTGTTGTAAAAGTTTTCATACTAAGTTAAACGAGTGAAAAATTCCTGTGGTTATTAAAAACGAGCGTGAATTTAGTTTATAAAGAGTTTAAAAGTTCAATTGAAGTATGGAAACATTTTTTAAGACTAATAAATGGGCTTAAAACAGAAAAAATATCAAAAATCCTAATCCCGCGTGCGGGATCACGATTTTGATGCGGGATTGGATTCCCTAGTTGATAGTCATTGAAAAATTTTCTTTTTTCTTTTACTTTTTCATAGATTATCATTGAACCATTTTGAAAACATGAGAGTGTTAAAGGTGTCACCTGGGTGTTACTCAAAAAAGTTCTTATCCACAATTTTTTCACAAAATTGCTGATTGCCATTTATATAAAGTGAAGTTTTCTGCGCTACATGATATTGACGGAATTGTGGCAACACATATGGGTCTATATTTGAGAATCTATCTATTCACTTTTATTTACTAGTTCTGGAAATTGGTTAAGCCTTTAGCGAAGTACCTATTCAGTTGTACAACAACTCAACTATAAGTACCATAACCTTGCCTCTCGTGAACTGACTAGATGTCTTACCACTGCAATACAGATTTATTCCTAGTGCAGGGTGAGTCGGCTGACAGTCTGTCCCATGAAGAAAACCAATAGGCATATTTATTACCCACTGTACTTTAAAACTGTACCTACTACTTTTAAGTATTTAAGTAATGTTAGTTATTACTACCCAGCAGCATGTCAAAGATTTATTTGTTTGTTCTCGGGTCATGGGTGTTTGTATTTTTTTTTATGTGTGTTTCAAGGGACCCACGACACAAGGGAAAACCTTTGAGTGTGTAGCGTTTATTTATTTGTTTATTTACAATTATTTTCGAGAGGTATCGAGGATGATAATCCAGAAATGACTTTGGTGATTGGAAGGGCTGGTACGTATATTTATTATTTAATGAAACTATGTATCTAAAAAATCAATCAGGGTCAAAAACATTTGATTCGTGTAATGTAACTTTAACCATAGCACGTCATATTACATAATCTAATTATCTGAAAAGGAGATGCTTTGCATTTTTATTTAGATTGCATTTGAATTTTTATCTATGTCTTTTTAAAGTGCAATCATCCTCCAAGAAAAGACAAAAAATTAAACTTAGAGGGCACCAACCTAGTAGCTGTTACGTAGCAACAACATAAAGGCAACAGCTACTCAAGAGTCTGTTTCAACTCATGTATGATTTATTAAAATGGGCCAAATATTCAAATAAAAAAAGCTTTATTAATGCTTTTAAACTAGCAAAATTTAGAGCTCCTCATGAAGCTAAAGAACTTTTTTTAAAGGAACCCATATCAAACATCAACTATTTTTTTAGTTTTAAAAGGCGATAGCAGCGCCATTTCGCAGTTATTGGTACTAACAGTGTCATAGGCCTGACCAAATTATTTCAAATGAATGAAGCCACAAGTGCCAAAGTTCACGGCGCAGCACGGTGCAGGGATTCCTCGGAATGAATCTCAGTGTTGCCGATGTAAAAAATATAACGGCGGCTGTACACTCTCACACGTCAGCGACCTGCTTCTGTCTCGAGTGCGTACGTTTACACTCTCATTTCCATCAGTACAGACCAGTACCATTGAGTCCTTTGTTTTGAAATATAACGCAAGTACGTGCAAGTATGAAGAGTTTTATTTCGATATGATACGAAGCGTTATTTTTGTTACGAGAATTTTTAAAAATAGTTCGTAAAAAATGAAGAAAAATTTTTTTACAAAAAAAATGATGCCTGTTAAAAAAAATAATGCTTGTTCATAATAATTTTTCATTTTGCTGTGATTCTACCCGTTTTGTCACGTTATTTTCAAGATTATTCGTACCAAAATCTAAGTACCGTAGTCAGTTCGGCGCTACCCACGCTCACTTAGACGACTGCAGTTCCGTTGTTTATAGCTCGATTTAAACGTTTTTAGGTTTATTAGAATGCTAATAAGTGTAGCTATTTTTTTATAATAAGCTAAATTACCGTTATCCTAACAGTTTCTGTTCTTTTCACACAGTAAAAAAAGTTTAATTTTGCAAAATGTCGTTTTTTGAAAATATTTATTTTGTTACTAGCTTTACACTAATTCATCTTTAGAATAAAACAATGTTTATTAAATTATCTTTCATTTGAGATCCTATTTAAGTAAATCTGCCCAGTAATTATCTAAATATAGCGTAAATAAAATAGGCCCGGCCGCCATCTTTGTTACGTCGTAGCTACCCCCTCCATACCCTTAGAAAGTGACTGCCTAACTTTTTGTATTCAGGAACATATGCCAAATAAGTACAAACCAGTAGTTCGTATGGCGGAGGTAAGTCCCACGGAAATGAACTCATTCTCCTTGGGTCTCGTTCTATTAATGAAACTAATGTTCGTTTATCTAAAATCAAATGATTTCACACTTTCCTTTTTACTTTTTAGCCTTGACAAAAAAGGTGTGTTATAAGTTTCTGTGTATCTGTATGTCTGTTTGTAGCTCCCAAACGAATCAACCAATTTCGATGCAAGTTTATTTGATCAAAATTGGTTTAGCCGTTTAATAGTTATACTTACGCAATAAATGTCGGGGGTTATACAACATTTAAAATTTTAGAGTTATGCGGGATTGGGACCGTCAAAACATTGCTAAGTATATACAATAATGTACGTACAAATCTATTTCAATGTAATAATAATTCTATCCACTGCAACTCTTAGACCATAACTGCAACTGCAGTATTGATAGTTCTCTGTTGATATTTCTCGGTTACGGACGAGCCCCAAACTAGCGATGGCGAACAGGCGAACAGTTGTCAAACTTCTCCTTGTCTGTCAAATCAAATTAGCACACGGCAAGCATTGCAATCGGGAAAGACGAGCTATCGTTCATTTGTTTTAAATTAGGCTTTCATTGCGAAATCGCTTGATTTTACTTTTGTGTGTGCAATTTTTTTAACCTGATCATTTCCTGCACGCCACAATATCTATTGCAAAAAATTTAACTTTGCAGTAAGCGTGTATATAAAGTTATAAATACCAGTCGAATTGTGATATCATTTCTCTCTTTGTTTTTTTACTGGAAGTTTGAAGAAAGTGATTGTTCGAACACTTACCTGTAAATGATTTAGCACCTGTTCACACGAGGATTCTATGGAATATATTTTCGGAACGGTAAGTCGCCGAATTTTAAACACTACCTTTATACTCAAATTAATTTAATTACACCTTATAATATTGAACTATGAATTAAAACGTCGCTAAAACAGTTCGTATTCGGTCTTAGGTACATAATACACGTTTTTTCTTTGTGATACAAAAAACAAAAGAAGTTTTACTTAAATTACACGACTTATTTATTACTTTGTGTGGGTAGTTAGGTGAAAGAGCTTAATTTCAGTTGATTCTTAAAAATACTAATATCAAATATCCAAATAGGAGCTCAGGTAACGGAATATGTTAATTTTACCTACTTTTTGTAACGAATTTTATAAGAGAACAGTGCCGATTCTTTGTAATGCATTATCTATCTAATTATCTGTATTAAAAAGTCGTTTTTGATTTCAAACAGAGTAATTCCAACATTACTATTTTTAACTGCCTAACTTGACTTTATTTCTATATTGTAGCTCTTAAATAAATATCCAATCTAACTTATTCATGGTCAAATGCCTCTTTGTCCAGGTTCTATAATTCTACACTTCACCTATCAAGTATGGTTATTTGTGTAAATCAACTAGTTTTCCGCACAGGACTTCATTCCCGTAAACAGTTAGGAAATTCATGTAGCCTATGTGTTAATCTGGGGAGTCAGCACTGTCAGCTGCCTCCATACCAAATTTTATAAAAAATTGGTCCAGTAGTTTGAGCGTGAAAGAGTAACAAACATCCATATATACACCCATACAAACTTTTGCCTTTATAATATGATCAATGCCCTAGATCAGGGGTTAACTAGGTGGGGGGCGAGTTGGACTCGCGCACGTAGGGCTCCGTACCATTACCTGTAAATATATAGGTTTTTTTTATAGAGTCTTATATAAATAATATATAAGACTCTATAAAAAAAACCCCTTAAATATTTAATTTATTCTACTTTTTAGTATATTTTGTTGTTACAGCAGCAACCGAAATAAATTATCTGTGAAAATTTCAACTGTCTATTTCAGTTCATGATCATGAGATACAGCCTCGGTCAGACTTATCTATAAAAATGAGCAGAAAAATCACTTTTTTGTGTGGGAGCCCCCTTAAATATTTATTTTATTCTGGTTTTAGTATTTGTTGTTATAGGACCAATAGAAATAAATCATCTGTGAAAATTTCAGCTGTCTAACTATCACGGTTCATGAGATACAGCCTCGGACAGACTTTCTATAAAAGCAAGCAAAAAAATCACGTTTTTTGTATGGGAGCCCCCTTAAATATTTATTTTATTCTGGTTTTTAGTATGTGTTGTTATAGGGCACATAGAAATACATCATCTGCGAAAATTTCAACTGTATCACGTTGGCTGTCTACAGCCTGGTGACAGACGGACGGACAGCGGGGCCTTTGTAATAGGGTCTCGGTTTTCCCTTTGAGTACGGAACCCTAATTTGCGTGCCATTTTGTAGCAGCGGCCATCTTGGATTTCCAATGATACCAAATGTATTCAATTATATTATTATCATCAGAACTAAAGGTTTGTACCTCCGTTTACAGGAAGGGGATCAAAGGACCACAAAAATGTATGGACTCCGTCCCCCCCTCAAACAGATCTTTTGTGTATGTCATCAGTTTCATACATATCTTTACGTTCAATATCAAAATCCGTGGGGTTTAGAAATAATACATAATTAAAGATTGACAAAATAACTATCGGTTTATATTTTTATATGTGTTCTAAATGTATACCTGAGATGATAAGTATGAATATAATAATATAAATACTATGAATATGGTAATAATCCAAGAATTTTTAAATAACACACTGTTACTTTTGTTATCAATATAAACATTAAAATAATATTTTCCCAGAATATCCCACACATTTGAGGGATGTCGCCATAGTAAAAAGTCATCACTACATTGATACCTTTCATTTGAGATACATTTCAAATCTGTTGGTCGGGCGGGACTTTTTGTCGCATCGTCCTTTCAATTACTTGCTTTGATCCAAACAAATAAATAAATAAACAAACAGGGCAAGCTAAATAAAACCGTTTAAAAAAGTCTTGAGGCAGTACTGAGGATTACAATCTTGCTAAGTGAAATTACAATGTTACGAGTTTGACAATGTTATATTATAGTGTAGAATGTTGGTTGCCTAGTTGATAAGGAGAGTTATCAAAACAATGTAATCAATGACCATTAGCATATTTATTGTGCTGTTCATATTTATCTTTCTTTGGCAGTAAATTATCTGTTGTATGGTAACATTTCTTTTGTCCAGGCCCATTTCCGTGTATTTACATAGATATTATTCATTCATTACGATTTTTATTTGATGTGTTATCCAATTTAAATAATTGGCGTATTCCCCTTATAATTATAATAACCATAGATCTTGCGTATTTTTGTTAGAGTTAAAGTCAAAAAATAATTTGTAAGTATCATTTATTTATTTCCTTACAAATTTTTAGTCACTTAAATCATGTTTTTTTTTAAAGAAAAAGAAGTTAATTAAAGAAAAAGAAGTGTGAAACAAAGAAGCATCCGATAAATTTTCAGACAGTAAAAATATTTTATGGTGATTTCAATTTATTTACATACCTACCTATCTATATGAGTAATATGAGTAAGTTTGTATGTTTTCAGTCATGGATGAACTGAACACTTTGTTAATAAGGAAAACACTAATTTGAGTGATTAAAACCAATTCTCTTAATTATTTTAAAAGTAACTAGTTATTTTTATGTCATTGAGTGAGCGATATATTGTGCGGTTTTGTTTTGATAAATGAAACGGTAATAGATAGTATTACTGTCATCTTAACAAAGGAGCAACGAGCAACAAATCAATCATTATTTGTGACAATAATTCAAATAAATTAATAATTTATCGAAAGACTCAAACGTTCCCGCAGTCGGAAAATCTTTTGTTGTTTTAGTATGCTTCTTTCGAAAACATTTTCGTAAGTCATTGTTGTTTTTTTTTCAACCGACTTCAAAAAAGGAGGAGGTTCTCAATTCGACGGTATGTTTTTTTTTTTTTTTGTATATTTGTTACGCGATTACTCCGGCAACTGTTGTCCGATTTTCAAAATTCTTTATTTGTTCGAAAGAGTATACTCCTGAAGAGGTCCCATATAAATTTTAAATCGAAAATGATTCAGCGCTTTTAAAAAAAATCAACAAAAACAAAATATACTACAAACTAGAACATCATCTAAATAAATGAATGACATTTCTGTTTGTAGTTATTTGCTAATAGGCATTGTAGTCCGCAAAAAACTAGATATCTACTTTGTGCGAACTGTTGTTGGGATTGAAGTCGGTGACTCATACGTTTTTAACGTGGAAAATTATTATTATTACTAATAACCGATACCGTTGATAAATTTGCCATAGTAGGTTATATTATTACAGAAGTTCGGAATAAAATGTCAAGGGAATGCTCTTTTTATCGACATATTTATTCAGAAATAATTTTAGGGAAAGAAAAAACCCTCACGCCGATAATTATTGTTTAAAAATACATACTTATTTTATTTCGTGAAATCATGTACCCAGTTAAAACATGTAACTTGTTAATATCAGATATATTTGTCACGTAGCCATATTGAGACTTGTGTTGATTCTGACGTCATTCGCAACTGTAGGGTATCATGTCCTCGGTGTCGACTTCCAGAGAATTTGCATTGTTTGCCAGAATGAAGGAAGTTTTATCACTGAAATGTGATTTTCTGCATGTATCTTTGCCCAGCGAATGATCGTGTACTAAATGTACTTGATTATAATAAATATTTGATTATATATTTGTTCTATCGAACTATGTGTATCGCATAATTAGTTCCGTAAGTTTTTGAAAAATAATGACTCGGAAACAGCGGCGACCTTCAGCTTGAATCAAGCTACTTCTATTTTAAATAAAATAAATAAACGCTACACACTCAAAGGCCCACACTAAGGTTTTTCCTTGTGTCGTGGGTCCCTCGGAACACACATAAAGACAAACACAAACACCCATGACCCGAGAACAAACATCTGCTTTTTACACAAATGTTTGCCCCGACTGGGGATCAAACCCAGGACCCGCCGATCAAGAGGCAGCGTCACTACCACTCGACCAAACAGATCTACACATTTTTGGCTTTTTTTTCCAAAAGGCCGAAATATGTAGATTATTCGAACGTATTCGGAAGAGCCATTTTATGGTCGGAATATAAGTATTTAATTTATCCGTGCTGGGTTACTAACATCGTACAAACTTAATATTTCGATGGTTACTAAATGCCACAAAGTAACAAACTCTTCTATGGGTTAATGTATACGCTTCTATATTAAGATTCCCATGTGTATTCAAAACTTACCTTTAGAAAAATTTAAGACAATAAGTAATTAAACAAAAACTTTGTAAAAAGGGCTATTATAGAATTTCTGATTATCTGTTAGACAAGCAATCATGGGAATATATTGCTCAGCTCCATAGGTTTTCAGATATTAAGTCAATTGACATTAATTAAAAAGAATTGAGTTAAAAAAAGCGCCCTCGGAGTTTCTGGCCTATTCTTCTATAAGGAAGACTGCACCTTTCGAATAGGCGCAAAGTTAAAACGCTTATGTAATTTTGACTTATTTTTAAATAACTTTGGAATTTTCTATGAAATAAAGCTATTTTTGACTTTCTCGTTGCATAGAGGTCGATCAATACTTCACATTAGTTATTTGTAATGGTTTTCTTTCTTGTAGTTGCGTGAATTCATTGCAAAATAATGCACGTGATTCAAAACAACGTGACAAGAAACGCAGACGGTAGAGTCGGAGACTTACTTAAATTAGAGCATAAAAGAAAAGTTGCTGAAAATTTCTTAATAAGGAAACACTGAGTAATTAAATGCCTTTCCCCGTTTTTGAAACCGAGTTTGATTCTTAGGGTCAGCTCACACCGTGACACGAGCTACTCAAAATTGAACTTTATTTATTACATGAAAAGATAAACACTTCATTGTGAGAACGCCGCGGCGGTGTAAGCTGACCTTAGTACTGCCATGTCCCAATAACTTTCCCAGTTATGTAGAACTAGCTTTCCGCCTGCGGCTCCGCCCGCGTGGTCTTCAGGTTATATCGTGCCCAACTGTAGAATAAAATGTAGCCTATGTCCTTTCCCAGGCTCTATTTTATCTCTGTAGCAAATTTTATCAAAATCAGTTCAGTAGTTTAGGCGTGAAAGACGGACTGACAGACAGACGGAGTTACTTTCGCATTTATAATATTAGTAAGGATAACCAGGGAATACGGAACACATATTAAATGTTCTTGTAATAGTCAAGCCACCTTTGGATTTACAAGCTATGATTGATTACCTGACATGGTGTTCATTTAGTCCCGCAGCGGCTAGTAAATATGTAGCTAGATTGGGCGCTGAGAATAACAGTTCCACATTAACCGATGCTCTTATTGTGGATGAAAACATTGTGAAGACCTGCAATGCGGCCAGGTTTCCGTGCCTAATGAGAAACTGGAAGAAGCGCTAAGAAAGTTCCTTATGTTTTATCATATTCTGTATTCTTCTCAATGCAACAATGTTAATACGTCCTTTAACAAGTTAAACTGTTTAATTTCGTTAACATTTGGTTTTATTTTTTAATTGTCTCTTATTTGATTGGCCGTGCGCAATATCAAGAGAACTCTACACTCCATGTCCTCTGAGTGGTGTAATTAAAGAGATTTCATCGATTCAATCTATGGATGGCTGAACGAATTGGACTTTAACCTTTACCAAACGCACTGAGTAAAGTCCAACGGAGGACGTGACGTTTTTCTAGAGAAAGTGGCCTAGAAACTTAAGTCCTAGATTGTTTACGGATGCTAAGCAAAGCTGTTGATGCTTACGTGCTGAGATCTGTGTCCCCTTGATGTATCACTGTTATTAGCGGCCTTGATAAAACACCGAACAAACAAGTCGCTTCAAAGCAATTGAAGGAAAAGAAATAACTTAGTAGTAATTACTAGTACCTACTTTGTTTTAGTAATTCTCAACGCAGACAGATAACTTGGACTGTTTAAAAAATATATACCTATTCGCAATAAGATTGTTGCTTTGTTTTTCTTAGCGCAATGTTGATATCTAATCAAATCACAGTAAATTTTTCTTCACGTGATCATGGTCAATAACAGCCTGTAAGAGTTTGTTTGTTTGATAAGAGAAGTCCGATTTTTCGTTTAGGTTACGTAATTTTAGGTTTAGCGTGAAAAAATATTTTTGTAGTTATAATTTACTGTTTAAAAGCCTTCCATATCTACAAATCGCTTCATTACAGAGTTACTTATTGTAAATTATTTGACGAATCAAAAGCATCGATGGCTTTTATTACTCATTCTTCATGAGCTCTACAGCATAAGTTGTAAGAGAGTCGTACCTAGGAAAGGTTTGAGAATCGCTTTGAAATTGATTCCGTTCATTTTTTTACTTCTTTTAATTTGGATCTAGTTTTTTTCTCTGAATAAAACAATGAAAGGTATTGTTGTGGCGTATACACTAAAGATTACAAGTTTAACACTACGTTTTATGGCGCTTTACAATTCTTATTCCATTATTTACTTTGCCCAGTATTAGTGGCTCTACCTCTTGACTTGATCGACGGGTCCTGAGTTCGATTCCCAGTCGGGGCAAATATTTGTGTGAAAAGCAAATGTTGGGTCTTGGGTTCGTGTCTGGCTTTGTATATGTTCCAAGGGAACCACGCCACAAGGTAACACCTTAGTGTAGACCTTTGAGTGTGTAGTGTTTATTATCTACTTGACTGTACTTATTATGATGAATTCTGTGCTTAACTGTTATTATTTATTAACCGCTTTTTTGTACCATTCTTCCGTAAGTTAGTGATAATTTACAGAACGTCATTATATTACAACTGTAAGTGTGTATTTAATTTCTTATTGTGATTTAAGACAATCTAAATCTTTTTGATAATGTATGTTAATAATTGTTAATATTACGGTATCGGTTTTATCATACGATTAAGTACATTAAAGAGCTATCGCCATTTTAGATGTCGATATACCTTCTACTTAAAATTAGGTTGAGGCTTCAGTCTCATTGATAAAGGCGGCACATTGTCTTGTTCCGAATTCCTTTTTTGTAGATTGCTATGCATATCAGTTTTCGGCCGACGATAATCGTGGTTCACTATTTCTCGGTAATCGTACATGACGTCATATACATTCAGATTTACATATTCTATGTCTTGTGTCAATTTCTATTTATCTATAGGAATATACTCAACAAAAAATCTTATTTTATATTTTTTTTGTTTAACTTACTGTGGGATAACTCCTAGTCCTAGATAGACTTCCACAACGTTATCAGCAACAAGTGGAGTGGTACAGATCGGAAGAACCATATCTATCTAGCTCGAATGTACAAACTTACGAATATGCACGGAACGAACTAAATAGCTACATGGGCAGTTTAACCTCTGTAGAACTTAGTCATTATTATCATAGTATTGACTGTTGTCACGTGTTTAGAATACAGGAGACTTGCCTGGGACAAGGTCGCGAGCGGTTTAGAACCGAGGTTATTCAGGGACTCTTTACTATTTTTAACTTCATTCAACAATTCTTTCGGCACTGTCTATGGTTTGGTTAAAAGTGTTTGATATCTGTAAGTGCTGTATTAACCAATAATCTCATGTGTCACTCGTGTGTTTCTGTATGGCCTTGTCACAGACAGCATTCTATAAACAAAAGCATTACAGATATATATCAAAAACCGATACACACTATAGGTCAATGGAATAAAACCAACAAAAAATTCAAATCGGATTTAAATCCTACAAGAGATTTTATTGTTTTAATAGCTTCATTTGTTGCCAAATAAGACTATCCTTAGTTTTCCCCCTCGGCGGAGGTTTGCATAAGTGGTGGGGGGTAAAAATGTACCCAAAAAGGGATATTTTTGCGATTTTTCGGTTATATCTCGTAAAGGACTTACAATATCGAAAACTGTCCTTTATAGAAGTCGGAGGGCATTTAATCCTGCATAGGATAAGACCAGATTCATATTTTTTGATCAACCCGTTCTCATGCTTTAGCTCTTGATGAGCTAAAGTTTTTTTTTTATAATGAAGGGTTCGCTCTTGAACACAATCTAGCGCAATACGAAAGATGATGAAAAGCGCTCAGTGCGAATCCGTGGGATATCAACAAGATAGGGATGGTACCCCGCGGTGCGTCTGGACGTCCGATAGAAGAATGGGGCAGGAGGAATGAGCTCATGCATTGGATAAAGTGTCAAGCAGGCTAAGCGTATAGAGTCCCTAACGACGGATTTAGTCATTCTTTCAGGTGGTATACTGGCAGGCCCTAAGAACACTCTATGCTTAATATCAGTCCTCGATCTTCGTTTGTTTTCGAGTTATTTACGATAATGACGAAAAATTAGGGTATCACTCAAAGTGTCATATTTATCGACATTATCCTAAATAAAAGATCGAGGACTGATATTAAGCATAGAGTGATCTTAGGGCCTGCCAGTACACCACCTGAAAGAATGACTAAATCCGTTGTTAGGGGGCCACTCTTGTTCGCTTAGCCTGCTTGACGCTTTATCCAACTTTGATGAGCTAAAGCATGAGAACGGGTAGTCCAAAAAATATGAATCTGGTCTTATCCTATGCAGGATTAAATGCCCTTCAACTTTTATGAAGGACAGTTTTCGATATTGTAAGTCCTTTACGCGATATAACCGAAAAATTGAATTTTTACCCCCCACAACTTATGCACACCTCCGCCGAGGGGGAAAACTTAGGATAGTCTTATTTGGCAACAAATGAAGCTATTAAAACAATAAAACCTTTTGTAGGAATTAAATTTCGATTTGAATTCTAAGTTAATTGGGGTATTATAAATAAAACCTTTTTTTAATGTTTACGTTTACATACTCCTACTACGTAGGTACAATATTAAATATTCTGATAAAACATCTGTGTTTTATGTGAAGTCGTTAAATTTCACACTTATTACAATACCGCATTATGAAAATCATGCGAACTAAAATAATAATTATATTGAGATATATACATTAAAGAAACAAGTTCTTTAAAAACCTCACATATCTTTTTCGTTTATTACAAACCAGAATTCAAATAGCTGATTTCACAATTGTTTGATTTTATTATTATTGAGGATGAATTTTAAACAAGTGTTCGTAGTTGTGTACATAATTTAAACGATTCGCTCTGGGTAAAGAGGTTAGAAGGTTTGTTAACCATTTGTAAAATTAATCATATCATGTACTCGTAATACATATAAGTTTAACTATATACAAGTTACGCGTTACTAGTTGGGTGTCATTGATCTCTGAGCATATGAACACGGACACATCAGCAATGTTTTTAGTTAGGGAGTGACCTCGTTTGAGCGAGTCTTGCAGTCTCTTGGTGGGGGCGAGCACGTGGTTATGGCATGGAAGCTCCGGCACGTGCTACTTGCGTGTATCTCTATCTCATTCCGACAAACTGAGCTAAGGGGCAGTCCACACAAGTTTGCAGTTATAGGTAGTCACTCTTAATTGCGGTCAAGTGCGAAAGAAAGTTCCAGCGTATAATGCGGTTTGAATCATTGCTGCATTCTGTTTCTGCAAATGTAGGATATACTTACTGCTTATTTATTAAACCCAAAAAGAGTTTTTATTGCCTTTTGCAGTTAGAAAAGAATAGCCGAAGATCTGTTCAATGTATGTCTTGCTAGAGAGACTATTCAGCAGCGGACAGACTGCTAAGATTATGACGTCGTTAAGGTTCGATGAATAAAACGTGTTTTACGTAATGTATGCTAAAACTTTTATTTGTCAAAAATGAATATGTAAATCCTTATAATAAAATAGTATAAACTACTCGTCTTTGCCGGCCGGCCGGCGGCGGCGGCAGTCGAATCATAACATGACTCCTATTGGCGCGATAACTTGATCAGGCGGCAACATTATCTCCGCATTATGTTCAACTGATTGATAAATGAAAAGGGATGCTTACGTCTTGTTAAGACCTAGATTTTTATCTCAATTATCTCTTCAATATCCGATTATCTTTGATGTAAACGTAAGAATCTTACAAAAACGAGGTTGCTGATTACAGTTGCGTGTGCGGCACTCCAAAGGAGTACTTTTAGTTTTTCATAAAACAAATCTATTCAGTGTGTGATCTAAAATATGACTTTGTGACTACAGTATTGACGGAATATTATCAATTTGTCGCGCTGTTTTGCAAATAATGTAGAGAAGGACTTAAAAGTGTAGTTTAAAGTGTATTAGGTAAATCTATTCAAATGTATGTTTTTCTGTCTCACGTTGTCTGAGCGTACAACACTTTTTCTATTCTTATTTTTGTAGTGAAGCAGTGTTCAGTTTCAATTATTGCGAAGAATTTATTTGTCACCGAACGGTAAAGGAAAGGTAATAATTTATTGTCATATCAGTGATAATCATTAATATCTTTCATTCAGAGTTAAACATATTTCTAATTCATATTAACTGCACATCAGGCTCACAGGCTATACAAGATTAGCTCACGTCTTTGTCTCAGATTGCCACATGATACGGTTGAAGTTACTTTTTTTTTTGCTGATAGGAACTAGAAAAACTATATCCTACGTTGTCAGTATCTACAGAAATATTTCCTGCACTATTATGGAGAAGGCTTAATAAATTATTGTTTTTTTTAAGTGAAAACTTGTGCACTTTGAAGTATGGGTAAACAATGTTAAACTCGCGTCAGGGTCACGTGTCTGTCACGTGATCCTGATCGAAAATCCGTTAGGCGAAAGGGGTGTTTAATAAATATAGGAAATTAAAACTGCAAAAGTCAAGATGTCATCCGGTGTCAGCATAGAAAAAAATAAATTAAATATTAATGCACAACGTTAATGTTCAAGTTTTCACTTCTGCCGGCACTCCCGGAGTGCAACCCATTGTTTTGTTTAAACTTTATTTATACACAATTATACAAAACAAACACAAAAATACAAAACGAAAAAAACGATTTATGTAACTAAGGGTTTAAATTGTTACTTTGTGTTGTATGTTACATGTACCGATTCATGAATACATGTATTTCTCTCTCTCTCTCTCTCAAAGAAAAAAAACCGTGTGTAAGAACTGCGCTGACTCAGCTGTAGATTGTCACATGTTTTTATGACCCAAAAACTACTGGAAATTAAACATATTCTATTTCTGTTTCAGGAACTTAGGTGACAAAGGCTTAAAATGACGGTGGAGAAGAGCAAAGGGTCGGCCCAGAAAGCGCCGCCGGCGACGAGGAAAGTCGCTCCGGACGGCGGCTGGGCCTGGATGGTGTGCCTTGGTGTCAGTTTAGTCAATGTAAGTTATTTTGTATATCCATACCGAGGTATAATCTTGTGATAGGCAGAGCTTCATGTGGTCCTAGAACAACATTTGTTATTGGACTAGGTGACCCGACAGACGTTGTCCTGTTTTTTTTTTAACTTTCTTAATCTTTTGATTAACAAAAATTTTCTCCTGACAACAACAAAAAAAATCATCCAAATCGGTCCAGCCGTTCACGCGTGATGCCGTGACCAAGGGAAATAGGGGTGACTGTGTCTGGTAAAAGGGACCACTTTGAGGGTAGTCGTTAAAGGTGAAAATGTAATGTAATCAGCTATGTTAATCGCTCTTATTGACTACCCTCAAAGTGGTCCCTTTTACTAGACACAGTCACAGGGATTGAATAGAATCATTAGACTTAGAAAAATCTTTCGACACGGTCTCTGTTACGTACTTCTCGATAAGCGTAAAAACAACATTAACCAGACAATGGATTAGTACCTAAAACCTTTCATCTCGTTCGGAGTCCCATAGGGTAACATTTTCGGTTACAAGTTGAACATAAAGCCAAATATGCCAATAATAAGATTAATACGTGATGATCATGTTCTTACTAACTGACAGCATTTTTTCCTTTGATGTTTTTTTTTAAATATAATCTATATCATGGGCTATTTGGCTATATATAGCAATGCATTGTATAGTTCATAAGCGTAACATTTTTAAGCACACGTTCCATTTGTTGTTTAACTAACAAAGCCCAATAAAAGATGATTGCGGAAAAACTTTAACTTCCATCGTCCACAATGCCTGACAGTGCACATTTTGACATGTCTGGTAAATCATTATTTTTATATTTATTTGTGTATTTTATAGAAGTTTCTGTGTGCGGTATGGTTTATATTTTTCTCCTTGTATATACTTCCTTAATTTAGCACTTGGTTGCTTATTATCTACTTATTTTATTCCAAACCGTTAATCTAATAAATACTTAGATGCTTCAATAGAATAAAGTTTGTTTTGGCTTGCTTCTTCTTCTAGTCCTGCGCTTGAGGAGATGAGAAGAACCAGGGTATTTTCAGTATCATGTTTTAAATCACGTTTGTTGCAGCGAGCCCCCTTGAATATTTATTTTATTTTGTTTTTTAGTATTTGTTGTTATAGCGGCAAAAGAAATACACCATCTGTGAAAATTTCAACTGTCTAACTATCACGGTTCATGAGATACAGCCTGGTGACAGACGGACGGACGGACAGCGGAGTCTTAGTAATAGGGTCCCGTTTTTACCCCTTGGGTACGGAACCCTAAAAATACGTGTATATGATCTTAGTTATGAGCAGATTCCACCATTGAAGTATTTGTTAAGTTGGCTATTACCACCAGTATACTCCTCTGATTACTATTACAGCCTTGACAGTACTCACGTATGACACGATTTAAAGCCATATAATCAAACTTTATATACCCCTGAGTGTATAATATTATATGTATTGTAAGTTAATTGATTGTTTATTTATTTAGGCTAAATAAAACCGTTTAATACAATACAATACAATACTCTTTATTGCACACAAAAAAAAACATAAAACATAACATTAAACAAAAAAAATGTTCATGATGTAGTGTACAATCCGGCGGCCTTATTGCTATAGAGCAATTTCTTCCAGGCAACCGGAAGAAATTCCAGGCAACCGGAAGAAATTAAAAACACCAACATTATATGTATTATACATTATTGTAAAGCAATAGCTTTCCGCTCGCGGCTCCGCACGCGTGGACTATAAGGTGATATCGTGCCCAGCTGTGGGATAAAATGTAGCCTATGTCCTTTCCTAAAGTATATTTACACTGATCATAGACATATGGGGTATTCTCCCCATGAACTTTTCCCCATGAAACTGAACAACAAAGGCAAATCAGCCGACCGCAAAAGTTGTACGGAGGTATGAAATATTTTGAACAACGCTTCTTTGAGAAAGTTGTCCAGAATCGTAGGATGATTCACATCCTTAATTTTCTTTAACTAGTAGAAAGTTATCCTATAGAAATAAGTTGAAACAGTGACTCATAATCATAATCACAACTTTGCGAAAGCTGTACCTTCAACTGACAAATGTCAAATGTATCGTTTGCAAAACTCGTTTCTAGATTGATTCAAACAGCACGTGTCCTTAGTAACACTAATAATAGACGTTTTTTGTCATGAAACAAATCAGTCTTAAGGTTTGCTCTTTGTGTTGTAGCAAAAAACATCTCCAATTTCTCATGTGACTGCTAACTGACTCATAGTCTATTTGGGCCTTACATTGCTGAACAAAATTGGTCAACATGTAACTATGTTTTTTGTGTGTCTTTTACGTATAATATACATACAAGAGAAAATAATATACAAGAGAATAAAGTCTGGCGCGAATAAAGCCAGACTTTATTCTCTTGTATAAGTTAAAACATTTGAGACACCGAAGCATATTAATTGGATATATTACGAATAACAATTAAAACTTTTTCTTATTAAATATCGTAAGTAACTCAGTACCTCGTATTGCGCTGCGTTGGGCACATTTTTCATCTTCTAATAGTCAGCGCTATTTGTGTAAGTTGACCCAGTCAAAACAATAAGTTACTAGCGAACACCTACTTCAGTATATTAAGCTTCAAACAATTTAATCAGATTAAAACAATAGATAAGAAGCTTCGCTTCCTACAGTGTTAAAACAGTCATAACTTTGTATTAATTATTAAAAAAACCTACCAATATGTATGTACCTGAATGTTCATACCGTTTTAAACTATAATTTCAAAATAGAAGTTAACTAGTCCTTTCCGTGGGAAGTCAAGGCATTCTGTGGTTTCATAACTCGATACCGATGCTCGATTTGTTACTACATTTGCATGGAGTCATCGAACTGCATATCCTTGGACGCTCCAATATTGTTGTTAAGCGCCCAGCTAATTCTGACCCTCACTGGGACAATTGTTTCGCTCTCAGTAGTACACTCAGAGTTACGCAACTCAATTGAAATGATCTCTTGATCATTCGTCCTGTAAACTGACAGGCATATGTACGTACATAGGTATAGTAAGGTGTGTTTATACCTAGAGACATAACATTAAAGTGTACTTGAAACTTCATAAAAAACTGTAAACATATGAGTACTTAGTATGTTTTATACTACTTTTTATTGATTGCGCAACAACCAACATTTTCATGTTAGGTTTTCTTATCTGATTCCAGTTTTCAACACGTTCATTGGAGCCGTCCTTCGGTCTTCTCTTCAAAGACTTGTTAGACGACCTCGGAGTCCACACGACGGGGGCTTCTGTCATCGCCAGTACTTTAGACTCCGTTGTCAACTTCTCCGGTTTCTTCGTTGGGCCTGTAATAAAGACCTTTTCGTACAGAAAAGTCTGCCTTGTTGGATCTACAATATGTGCACTAGGTCTTCTTTTCACTGCCCCTGCCAACAGCATGGGACACATTATAGCTACTTACAGTATTTTGGGAGGTAAGTTTGATGTCACAGGTTAGAAAATCTCTACAATATAAGACTTCGTGTTCAATTGTTATGATAATTTGACTTGTTTTAGATATTTAAAGTCATCTGCTTTAATTATGTGGCTAACTTAAACAACCGCAACCAAAAGTATAAAATTTGATACAAAGGCTCAATGCAATCTCACTGAAAAATCTATAGACTTGCTAATGTAAACCAAACTCATGACTTCAAAGATAATATTTTGAAATATGTATGTCATTAATCATTGTTAAATTGCATTGTTAATTTAGCTGCGTGCAGATTACCTCAAATTAGTTATACCGATTTTCTCCGCCAATGGTAATAAGAATTTTGCCTGCAGAAGATACATGTCTGAAGACTGATTTCTTTTAAAATTCATTGGTTTTGTTTCAATGATTTGAATAAGCAACAGTTGTGGGTTTCAATAATATCTAATTTTAAAATGGACATTAATCAATTCAACCCCTTTTTATGTATGAATGGGAGATTGTTAGGATTGCACATATTGCGCTGAGTTAGACTCAGGTTAGACTATAAAGGCTTCTAAATACATTGCCAAATTTCATTTGTCTGACTGATCGTTAAATACCAACATTACGTAATTGGATAAATAAAATATTTGATATCAAATATGTATAACTTTCATACCTAGTTCGGTAATGTTATTATATGACTTTATGACTCAGAATATCCTTGGCGCGCCGGTATTGTTTCTCAGTTGGGTGTCAATTGCCAAAGTTATTACAAACTCCTCGTAATGCCACTCGATAGATAAAACTATAAATGGCACGATGATGTTAATTACAGACTACAGTTCGCTAATCGAACGCCGTGGTCTTGCCGTGGTAGATTGAGAATTACGAACAATGTCAGAAAATGGCTTCAAATGAGCCGTTTAACAGTTTTATAACAAACATAGTGACCGATATTTATACAGAATTGGAATAAACCCTTAATAGTAGAAGGGAGGTACAATAATCCTTGGAATTAAGCATTGTCGTAATTAAAAAATTACTGATATTGCCAGAAGACCAAGTTGAACATCCTTAAGGTGGTCTATAGAAGAGAGAGTCAGTCAGCTTTCAATTTGTTCATAGTTAACTGACTCTACAAAGTGTTTTAATCTTGTTTTAATAGATCTTTTAAGAGTAGAAAAAAATATCTTTTACTTCCCAGTTTTCTAAATGTTATAAAATCTGAAGAGTACTACATAGTAGCCCAACTCTTGGTAAAACGATTCGTTGCGTTTTCGTACTTTTCATGGTGGCTCACAAACTTATTGTATACGCAGTGGTTCCCAAAGTTGACTGGGCGGCGACTCACCAAAATCATAGTCCAAATTTGGCGACCCTTAAAGGATATTGTATCTTTACGACCTAACGTTGCAGTAACGTACCTAGTTTAGCGCCATCTATCCGGCGGCTGGGGAAAAATAAAAAAAAATAAAAAGAAAATCCCTCATTGGCTAGTTGCATTCGCCACCGCCGCCCGCGCGCTGCCCTGCCGCGCCGCCGCCACCGTGTAGGCTGAGCTGAGTTACACACGACACGTGCGGATGCTGACAGAACCACACTCTTTTTGGTGTTACCACCGCGACCCACCTAAAATCTTCTCGCGACCCACCCACCAGTTGGTCGCGACCCATAGTTTGGGAAATACTGGTATACGGCTATAGTAATAAAAAAAATTTAACTCGGTAGTATCAAAACAAGTAAAACGAAAAATTTGCTAGTTTTAGGTATACTTATGTTTATGGTCTCATTTGGCATCTTCTTTAATTAAGTCATTTCTTATTTCAGGTTTTGGCGTAGGCTTAGCTTCTGCATCATCATTTGTATCGCTCAATCACTACTTTTCAAAAAAAAGAGGCCAAGCAGTCGGTTTGTCTATGGCTGGCACCGGATTCGGCCTTATGGTGATGCCCCAGCTTGTGAAACTGTTACTGGGGCAGTATGGGTTCAGATGGACTGTTGTTATACTGGGGGCGTTAGCTTTCCACGCCGTGTTGGGGTCATGTTTACTTCAACCAATCAAGAGGCATCTCATAGAAGTACCAATAGACTGTGAAATGCAAACAGTGAAAGTAAGTTTGAAAAATTACCGTAAAAATGTTGATCGAAGTTTAAATCCATTATTTTCCGAAATCGTTGAAAAAGAGAGAGGTCACTGAATCTAATATTAATGAACCTGGAGGATAATGTGTCACTGTCTTTGAAATATATCTTGTAAATCGCAGTTATCCAATTTTACGTCTTTATTTCTCGCCTTTTTTACGACCCTTATTGGTAATGCCCTCTGAAGCACGAAAACGCTCATAATTTATTTTCTCGATTTGTTTCCCATCCATTAGTTACACAAGCCAATTTTATTTAATCCAAATATCCCCCCAATTCTAGGAAATGGAGTGTATCAATGAAAGTGATGAAGAAAGCGAAGACAAGTTTGAGATAAATCCGCTAGTGAGCCATCCGATGCCGAAGCTAACTCCTCAACGGTCCCACGGCAACATGAACCATCCTTCAGTACGGACAGTGGGGATGCCGAGAGCCAAGACCTGCGATAAACCGCTTGAGGACTTTGAGAAGAATCATAATAGGTAAGTCTGAAAGTTAAAATGCACATCACCCTCTTACGTCTGCACTGTAATAAATACGCTCACATCACTTCAAGCTTGTCACTTTGATTCGTTCTTATTTCATGGGCATGAAAGGTGAAATCTCACTTTATTTGTTGGACTGCAAAATATTTGGATGTAAAAGTGAGGGAGGGGGCGCCAGAGATTGGCGAGGATTTTGTTAGTAAGCGGCTTTGGCTAATTCACATGTTTACAAAAATCTGAATAAGTTGCTATGGAAAGAAAAATTGCATATAAAGTGGTGAGACACGAATTCAAAAATTTAGGATACTTCTACTTACTTCTTCTTTTCGTGTCGATGAAAGAGTAAATGGCCAGTTCTGAATTCGACCTTTTGGTACTGTTGTATAAAGATGTAAAAGGAAAAGGTCTAATGGTGGGTCAGCTGTATAGTTAGAAATAGAATGCAAAAACATGACATAACATTCATCCTGCAGCTTAACAACAGGCCTAACGACAGCGGCGTCCATTGCGGCGATGCAGCGCGTCACATCCAGCGGCAACATGATCAGTGAACCGGCCAGGAAGAGGAAACTGTCCGTCATCTCAAACATATCCAACATGGACTTCACTGGCAGTTACTTGCAGCTTTATCTTGATGTAAGTATTGGTTTCTTCTTATTTATTTTTCACAGGATTTCATTTAGTCGGCTAACAGGTCTCCATAATTCCGACTTGGTGTTACGCGTTACAAACATGTTGGAAATTGATGATCTGTGATTTCTGTAGCTTTAACTAATTTCTTTGTCTTATTTACTTTTAGGGGAGAAGTGGCATGAAGGTGCCAGATTTTGAAAGAGCCAATTGCATTATTTCGGTAGTTTAGTAATGGATTTGGTTGGTGATTTTATGTTTGTGGGTGACGGGAAATTAGGTGTTGCCACTTAAAAACAATCACAAACCAAGTCCGTTCTTAAACTACCGAAATAATGCAAGTGGCTCTTTCAAAACCTGGCTCCTTCACGCCATTTCTCCCATTCATGTGGCACAGATGTACGAGTAGGTATATGTTTCGTAATATTATTTAATAGTACAAAATAATCCATTAATTAATTAAAGGATTAACAAACAAATAAACGTACAATGCTTATACGCTTGCAAGCTTGTATGACATTGGAGTAGGCAAAGACCACAGATAAAATAAAATAGGAATGAAAGATTCTATTGTTTTATGGAGTGTATAAGTTGCTGTTATTCTTTTCCAGACAGTGGAAGATAATGGCATCCAAATGAAGGCAGTCAAGAAAGCAGAGCCCGTCGAAGAGAAAAAGAAAAATTTTGTCATGAAATTCATCGCAATGATGGATTTGGATCTACTGAAAGACTGGTCATTTTTGAACCTTTTACTAGGTCTCTCCCTTTTCTGGAGTGGGGAGCTACAATTCAGAATGTTGACGCCTTTCTTTATAAGAAACTTAGGATATAATATGAATGACACGGCGTTTTGTCTATCCATGACTGCCATTACTGATATTTTAGTGAGGTTGATACTCCCGCCTATTTTTGACCGGACGGCGATCACGAAAAAGATGATTTTCTTCATATCTGCCTTCTTTTTGGCGCTCACTCGATCAGGTAAGCCTTTATTTTTTCATGTTTCAGATTTTATCATGTTTATATGTACTTGTATATTTTCTGAATTAGGTATTTATTCATTTAAATTAAATTATTTATTGGAATACACTCTATTTTGCAATAAAAAACAAAAATAACAGCGTGTATATCTAGCAATGTATATCGCATTCTGACAGAAACGACGCGCAATTTCGCGGTAAATTGTGTAGAGTCAAAATAGATAAATAACGAATACTCTTTAACATGACGTTTCATGTTAAGCATTTAAGTGTTTGCTAAGCTGTCCTTTACACACTGTATTATAAACAAAAATAAGATAAGAAGATTAAAATTGCTTATGTTTTCCATAACAGTGTTAGCTGAGCAAAGCGAATGGGTGCCGCTAATGATCTGGCTGTCAATATGCGGCTTCTTCAGAGGAATGTGCCTTAGTAACTTCACCCTGACCATATCAGAGTACTGTCCGTTAGAGAAACTACCCGCAGCTTTCGGGTTGCACATGGTCAGCAAGGGCGTTTTTGTCGTCGCCATGGGACCTCTTATTGGTAAGTTAAGCTTACAGAACTGTTATCAAGTCTTTAAACATCGGATATGATAGGCCTTTTTATGATTCGAGCGGTACGATACGGCTTTGTATTTACCATTGCCCCTTATGTTCTTAATGTCACTAGGAACACAGAGATTAATGGTAATGAAAAGGAGATGTAAATCAATGGATTTTTATTCCGACATTAAATATACAGACACCAAAGAAAAAGGAGAACATAGAGAATTAAAAGAAGAAGAAGATGGTGAAGATTTTTTTATTTTTTCGTCCCTCAATTTTTTTATATTAATAAAATTATATCTTTAGTATAATTACGCTTTTCATACTTGGTAACACCGGTCGTATATGTAAGCAAACTAGTGTTGCATTGCACACAATTTTATTAATAATCGATTGATTTTATGTTTTTTTATCGATTGTACGATTTCTCCATTGATATTTTTTTTATCGATGGTACACCCAAGAGCACGTCAAGCTTGACACTTTGGACCCTGTGTTGTATGGCGCGGAGTATAAATAAATTGAAAACTAAATTAAAAATGTTAATACACTTTTGGTTGATTGTTGGACGAGAAACTAATTAAAAATTATTATTGTTAATTAATTATTGTTAATCAATTATTGTTAATCAATTATTGTTAATCAATTATTGTTAATTAATTATAGTTAATTAATAAAAAAACAATTACCATATAGTGTAGTACTCTATAGTATAGTACTCTGCTGACTCAAGTTCGTTTCCGGAATGTAAACTTTTGTGTTTTTTTTTGTTGTGGAGGTGCGAAGGGTGAGCTACTTTTAAGGGTAAAGTAGCCCACTCGCCGTACCGTCCGGGAACATTGCAGACTTGCGAGGGAGAAAGCGCTCAAATAATAAAATCAATCGATTATAAATAAAATTGTGTGCCACACTAGCTTGCTGAGATACATAGGACCGATGTTACCAAGTATGAAAAGCGTAATTATGCTAAAGTTATAATTATTAATATAAAAAAATGGAGGGACGAAAAAAAAATTTTGTACATGGTGTATAAAAAATATTTATACACCAATATGTTTCCTGTTGTCTTCTCTACCAAATAAAATTGGTTTGGTCCAAGTTAATTTTAGTTCGGAATAAAAAACCACCTTCCCTACTAAAGCTAAACATCTCCTTTGCTATGCCGTTCGAACTTTGTAAAGGCTCATTGGGTGACTTTAAGTTAGCGAAAGTTTAGAATGTGAATTAGCCAACTAAACTGAACAACTTTCCCCAAGGAACATAGGTATAATAATTTTAAAAAAGTTGGCCTCTTCATCCAACTTAAACGATCAGCTGATTGCTTTAGTATGAAAAGTCGTTTTTTTTGCGAATTTCTTAAGGTTTCCTAGGGATGAGATGTTCAGGTTCATGGAGAGAATCACCCACTAAAGTTTCGCTAACTATTTTAGTCACCCCCATATACAGGGCTTATATAGGGCTTATATACAGGGTGCAAATTTGCAAGCTTGCCATATTCACCGACGTGATAATAAGTCATGTTTCCTACTTCATTCGAGAACTTCCAAAATGGAATACTTTATGAAAAACTAAAATTAACCAAAACTTTTTTTTAAAGTGTGGCCCGGTAAACTACATAAATGTTTTTCCTGGCCATATTAACTTTAGGAGCAATAGAAATTTACCTAATGATTGCAGACTTTCCTTTTTACTTTTTGACCTTGACAAAAAAGGTATAAGTTTCTGTGTATCTGTATGTCTGAATGTCTGTTTGTGGCATCGTAGCTCCTAAATGAATCAACCGATTTCGATGCGGGTTTTTTGTTTGAAAGCTGCCGCGATTAAGATGGTTCTTAGCTTTATTTAATCAAAATCGGTTTAGCTGTTTAAAAGTTATACGCAATAAATGTCGGGGGTTATACAACATTTTTAATTTTAGAGTTATACGGGATTCCTACTAAGAAATAAGGATTTTTTGGCGAAGTAAAAAGCATAAATGACATTATTTACAACATTTACACGTTTATTTACACAGTACTTACAGTATTCTAAGTTCTAGTTAGCAGTTGCGGTCATAGTCATCTTAGAGTACCCATCATTTCGCACTAAATACAATCTAGCAGAGACGGAAATTCTTCTTTTAACAAACCAAAACGAATACGTGTTCTAGCACTTTTTGGATTGCAGACACAGTTAAGGAGTCAATGCCTCAAAGTAAGCCAGTCTTCATCAAACTGGTCTAAGTTGGTGAATATGATGACTTTCTGATGACTTTCCTTACGATTCATTTACGGTTCACTGAAAATTATGTTTCGTATCACATCAATACATTCAATTTCCTCCGTGTACACCAATCTTTTCAAGTTTTCATTTCACATCTCCTCACGCACAAATAAGTCCGGGGATCGCGCTGGCTAGGGAACTGGGCCATCACGTCCGATCCATTGTGTTATTCTCGGTAACTTTACGTATCGCCCCGTGGCGTAAGCGCGACCGGTAAAAATCCGCGTTCCACTCAACTTAGGTACTATTAATCTCAATAAATTTATGAAAAATTTTGCAAAAAACAAACAACCATTTCTGCCAAAACTTGTGCCAATGTCCAGTTTTTTACTTTTTCTTATTTGACAGCAAATAGTTCGTGTAAGTTTAATTGATCAGTTGACAAACCGTACACGCCATGTAATAGGGATGTGCATGAGTATCGATAATGTATCGATGGATTAGTGCTGTGTGCATTAATTGTCGATGAAAATAAATAAAAAATAAAAAATTCGAAATTTTGTCAATCTTATTTTATAATTTATTTAAGTTCTTTACAAGCAGTACAATGACCTCTCAGTGAATATGGCAAGCTTGCAGATTTACAGCTTGTATATACAGGTATCTCTCTTTCAACCTCTCGGGTAGTTAATCAGTCCATGAAACTGAACAACTTCCCCAAGGATCATAGGTCAAAATACGAAAAAAAAATTTGAGTTCCCATACAAACTTCATCAGCATATAGCGCATTTTGTATGAGAGATCAAATATTTTTTTCATATTTTGACCTATTTTCCTTGGGGAAGTTGTTCAGTTTTATGGACTGATTAACCACCCGAGAGGTTGAAAGAGAGATACCTAAAGCCCTGTAGTCTTATTTCTCATATAACTTTACATTTAAATGGAGAGGAGCGCCTGCCTCTATGACCTCCGCAACTCTGCTAACAGGGCTACCTTTTTTAGTGTGACAGTAAAATCTAAAGAATTATACAAAGAAGAACAAAATTTCTCATTTATGATGTTAGTGATCTGGCCTTGTGAGGGTACTAGTTTTTTACGAATAACCGTGTTTAACGAGGAGTTATCTCCTTTTGGGAATGTCTTTCTCGTGACCTAAACTCAAATTCAAAATTTTGTTTTTTTTATTCGAAGACCATTAGATGCTCTGTCTATCTTAATAGAGAATACATACAATCATACATGAATATCAGTTTGTATGGAGTCCTTAATTTCTTTTTTCTTTTCATTCCAGGTTACGTAAGAGACTACACAGGAAGCTTCGCAATATGCATCCATGTACAAAACGCTCTCATAATGTCGTGTGTTCTTGTTTGGGGTATCGAATATGCACTCGCCTTTACTCGCCGTCGCAAGGTCGTACAGCTTTAGTGGTGCCTTACCTTTATTTGTTGCTTGCACCAATATTATGGACTTTAGGCCATGGTTTTAAGGTTTAGATTGCCCTGGGCCTATTCTGTAAGTTTACTATAGATACGTTGAAGCATTTATATCTGACAGTGACAGGTAGTCTTGCAGAGTACTTGCTATGTGAAAAATTAACCGTTTAGTGAATTATATCAAGTAATGAAGATCGTATTCAGCGTGTTTCAAAGTAGAATGAAATTTTGATATATTAATAAATTTACCAATGCAATTTATACTTACAGATTGCTCTCTTTCAACGTCACACATACGAATTCATAAAAACTTATGTTTTGATAATGCAGCCATGACTTAATAATTAGGTATGTAGTTGGCAATATAAACCTTACATGTACGAGACCTATCATTAGAGTTTTAGTACTTAAGTTCAAAATGCTAAAGCAACATATATTTTAAAGTTTAAACAGTGCTTCATTATGGCACATAATACCGAAGGGTTAAATAGCATTTAGGTGTGACGATATCGCTTATTACTATCGAGTGGTGTAAGAATATCACCCGCGCATAGCGTGTTGAAAAGTAGTGCAATTCTAGAATGAAAAGGTTTAAGGGTTCATATTGAACCAGAAAATGCATGACAAAACAACAGTGGCATGACAAGAGCTTGTTTTATAAAGAGAAAGCTTAGGTGTATTTTTGGAATCCAGTGTTAAACATATTTTATATGGCCCATAAATATTATTATGATGGTTTAGGCCAGTGATCTATAATCATGAGAATGTATCCTATTCCTATTTTTACATATGTTTACTATGACCTAGTGTCACCCTAATGTAGGTGAATATTTATTAGATAATCATGTTTTGGATCATATTTTGATCTGTGAGGTCACAGATCAACAGCGTAAAGTATGAATTTCTGAATCAGTAGGTTAATATCACCTTATACGTATACTGTCTTCGACTTTCATAAATTCTTCGATTCTTCCGAAGTTCGTAGTTCCATTTACAAAATTTATGATTATTTATCTTTATGTTACTCGTAATAACAATCTTTTTAGATGGCTGTTTGTAGTTTTGAAAGGTTTACGTAACGTGTATTTTAGATAGTACTTTATTTTCTATATAACTTGACATATACTTAGTCGTGTTTCGAATGAAGAGACTTTAGAGAACTTGAATTAAAAAT
Organism: Aproaerema taeniolella; assembly: GCA_949987775.1. Taxonomy (NCBI): domain Eukaryota; kingdom Metazoa; phylum Arthropoda; class Insecta; order Lepidoptera; family Gelechiidae; genus Aproaerema; species Aproaerema taeniolella. Next base: position 11,396,914 of record OX465243.1, read on the forward strand.
TCAATAAAAAAATGTTGGCAATTCTATTCCGCGGCTAAGCGTACGAAATATACAAAGATACAAAAAGTACATGACAAAAATACAAAGTACATGACAAGTCAAGTGAACTGATTGATTGAGTTATCACAGAAGTTGCACTAATGAGTCTAATGACATATAATTATTTTTTATTACTGACTAGTTAAATAAATATATCGAATTATTTATTTACCTATGTATTTAAAAGCTTTTATTTTAACTTGATAGAACTACTCTTTTATTCCGTTCAGATATGCAAATCGGTAGAAGTATATCAATGAAAATAATACGTATATAAGTACATACTAGTGTAAGTGAAGTTTAATTCAAAAATTATGTTAATTATTTTGATCGTTTGTATATTATTTGAAGTTTTAGCTGATGAATGTACAAATATTCACAATATATTGAATTATTTCTGGACAATAAAATTATAATATGACAAATATTTCATGTAATGTGTACTTAGATTGTTTCGTAATATTTTATACTGTAACTATATTTTTGTTATGAATTGTTAAATGCTGCAATCATAATCTCAAATTAGATTTTCTAAAAATCAGAAAATCATATTACTTGTAATTTATTTTCTTTACAATTTAATGTCATGTATGACATGCTCAATCAAGCTTCTAACAAAATTGAAGTAAAACCCTTCTGCGAAGTTTAGCTTGTTAGTATGCTTTGAATAGTTAATACTACGGGCTTTCGCGTATTTCGTGTACTTGACCCTGAAACGAGAAATTGCTCTAAAGACGTGGTGCAGCGCGGCAATATCAGTATCATATTTTCATCAATCAATGATGATAAAATGGTTATCTCGAAAATGGTTTACGGGACATTAAATGAGGCATTGAGAGCAAGAGTGACGTAAGCAATTTTTTTCAAACTCCTTGTGCTAAGTAATTCTTTTTTTAAATACATCTCGTTTGAACGATTAAATCTGAATGTGTGTAATCCATTTCTAAATAATTTTACTCTTATTTTTATTAATTTACTCGAATTTATCCAGTTGTTAAAATTTGGCTTACACCACTCTTGCTTTCAGTGCCTCAAATATTGTCTTTAAAAAAATTTAAGTACGTCAGTGTGCTTTGGATACAGAATATTTTGCCACGCCCGCCGCGTTTAACTTTTATGCGTTTTAACTCAGGACTTCAGTGGCGATTTTGGATTACTCTGGACCACTTGTGCAATGGTTATTACTATAAAATAAAATATAAATAACTTTATTTAAATGTATAAAAACTTGTCTTCCAAAAAATCTATCAAAAACCTCAATCTATTCTTTACCTTATCTTCTAGTTTTAGACGTGTGATTTTATTGACCAAATATTTTGAGTACTTACTTTGATAAAGTTGTAAAATATCATCAGCTTTATTTTTCCTTAATGTACAAGAAGGTTTTTAGGCTTAAGTGCGGATTAACATTCAAGTAAATTGCATTTTAAAAACTTGAGAAAACAACTATGAAAGCTTGGAAACCTGTCTGTGTCGTATTTGTACTTATAATACTTTTGTTACTTACAAATATTTTAAATATTAAAAAAAAGTGCGAGGTTGAAGTGCCATCAAGATGTACTTTCTTCATTCATAGGTACTTACTTAAAATAAATCAAGATATCTTTATCGCACCGTAACATCTTTGAAATTAGTCTTGCCTTGTGGTTAGTATATACAAAGAAAAGTTGTAAAACTCGAAAACATAAGTAAATATTACTTATGTTTTTGATTTACTACACTCACGCCAACACAAGTATGAATATGTAAAACATAAAAATATCGACTATAGAACTGATAGCTCTCATTGAGCTGATTTTATTTGTTGTATAAATGTATTTACATAGTGATTTTTACAGGATGAATAAAACACAACCTAAAGTTAGTCTTGCCCATTTTAAGGCGACTACAGCACCTAAATTACGATTTTATGATGCGTAGATAAGCATGACTCACTGCATTAAATCGAAGAAAAAAAATACTACGGTAATATTCAGGACATAAACTAGATAAGTAGTTTGCTGAAAACATGATTCAGCACTTTTGGTTCGATGGAAAAAACTCACAAAGTCACCTCTAAATACCCAATACTGTGTATCCTTTTAAGCTGTAAAAACGATAGTAAAATGCACACAGGAACTTGAATTTGCTATCAAAATGTTCGTGATTGAACATTCTCGATAACTAGTTAACGCATTTTTCGATTTAAGCTGTTACCTTTCCATAAATCTCATTTTTCTAACTTTCGAACATATTTTTACGCACGCACACTTTCATAGTCCATGTGTGTGTGCGTAAACTTCGTGTATCGACTCTGTCCGCATTGCCGGCCCAGGCCTGTTGAGAGACGGAGATGACACTATTCCTGTGTGTGCCGCCTGTTGCTCAAGAACGATCGGGTGCTGTAGTCGCCTATGATGTTACTATGGTTTACGTACTTTTGTTTTATAGATTTACGAATTTAAATAAAGTAAACCAGATTTTAGGACTTGTGCCAACAATAGTACGTAATTGTAAAGGAATTAATTATGTTTGAAGTACTTAAAAACTCATCTCTTAATATATTATTTAAAATTAAAGTTGCCTTACGTTTAAACTTTTTTCAGGATTTGATCACGATGCTTAATTTAGAGTCACTCTTGATATTTATGTTACGGTTTATAGTCTAAGTTTGGTTACACCTAGTTTGAACCGGCTAAAACTGATAGTTCGTTAAAGAACCTGTTACTTAATAGTAATTGTACAGTCAAGAGCAGGTCACGCTTTACACTACCAGTTCAAGCTGAACTCTGATTTATATTGCGCGCCATACAATGCAGGGCCGGTCCAAAGTCCAAAGTGTCAAGCTTGACGTGCTCTTGAGTGTACTCCATTACTTCTCTACATCGTCAGTGACTTGTGTTATTTGAATATTAAGACACAGGTTTTTTTATTTTGTAAAAGTAGTGCCAAGTGCATTACAGGACGGGGCGTTACTTTTATGACAGTAATTTTGTTGATTATGTTCGTGTGTGACACTAAAACGAGATACTTAACATAAAATATATTTTATTGTTAAACACAATACATATTGTTTGATGACAAGAGAAGTGATATGAGTTTTATGAACTAATGTGAATGTATGGTGCAAGATTTGTTACATAGAGTTGACATAGGTACATATTTACCATATTTTATTTGGTGTACGAGGAGTTCTAGTGACTCATTTTATAAATAATTGGAAAAGACAGTGAAATAAATCAATAGTGGTTACCATTTCGTTGTTTTATTGAAGTAATGGAGCAGATCTATTTAACTACAAGGACATATTCCATAAGTTTTGTTATCCGAATATTTTTTTGGGCGTTATATGCAAATTCTGTTTTCGCAGAAACAACAATTCTTTCAGAAATAATGTGGAATTCAAAATGCTTGTATTCTTAAACTAAGACAGCTAATCATTAGGATTATCTTTCAAGAAAAGGCCTTTTTTCCCTAATTCACTCATTCTGGTAAAGAATGAATGCTTTTCCGTTGAACCAGCCTTAAAATCTGCTCTAGAGCATTCATTAATGTGTAAGGTTGAGACACAAGACGTCTGATGGATTTGTGTCCATAATTCTAGCAGTGCCACCATCACCGATTTTGAAATGAATTATTGCATCTAATAGTCATGCATTTTTCATTTTATGAAAATTGCTGAGAAATTCCAGGGTAGGTGGTTTCCGAGATAAATGACAAAGTTTGGGGCGCTGCCAGGGTGACGTCAGTTCAGCAGCGCCACAGCTGGAACTCTGTAGTCATAGAAAATACCTATCGAAGACCTGTCTAGATAGTCATTTACTCATGAGTTTTACAGTCCAGGAAAAAGTGGTAATAAATGAATAAAGTATTTGCGAAGTAATGGAGAAGATCTATTTAACTAACAAGGACATATTCCATAATAAATCATTTAATAAATCATAACTACTAAATGATTTATATTCGAAATATAAATCATTTAGTAGTTATGGACTCATTCAAAAAGGCTTGGGGCGCTGCTGGAATGACGTCAGCCCAGCAACACGTTTTCTAAACTACAGCCTTTTAGAACTACAGAGTTCCAGCTGTGGCGTTGCTGAACTGACGTCATCCTGGCAGCGCCCCAAACTTTGTCATTTATCTCGGAAACCACCTACCCTGGCAATTGGCAATTTCATAAAATGAAAAATGCATGACTATTAGATGCAATAATCCATTTCAAAATCGGTAATGGTGGCACTGCTAGAAATAAGGACACTGGATTTATGACTATCACCTATTATAAGATTTGCTTGATAAAATGTATTATTACTTTACCTAGGGAACCTTCATGACACTAAAATCTATTTTTATGCAAAAAGCAACTGACCTTACAACATGTGTAGAAGCGAATATTTTTTTCGTTTGTCGGAGTTAATGCTCTCAAAAGAAAGCAAAACCCATTTAAACATAAATTATTGAACCATCTGTTAATTAAAAACAAATGTGTCAAAAGCTTATATGTTAGGTATTTTAGTCGTGTTCTTGTTTGGCTTAAAAAATAGTTGATCTGCTGATATAATATGGTCAACTCAGCCCGCCCACGACTTAGCTCGCGGGCTCGGTTGACTCCTTTTAGCTTTTCCAAGTTTGTATCGTGGTCGACTCGACTTAGCCCGCTGTCATTGCGGTTCGTGGGCTCAGTTGACCATTAAATTTTTTTTTTTTTGGTGGCCATTCGACCCAAATTTAACTTAGCCGAAAATAGTAAACTTAGCCTTCGGGCTAAGTCAGTACCTTAAACCCAAACAATTTTCTGAAAGACCGGGGCGCTTACTTTTTATCATGACCGCTCACCTTTTAACCGACTTCAAAAAAAAGGAGGTTCTCAGTTTGACCTGTATGTAGGTATGCATGTATGTTTGTTCGCGATTATCTCGCGTTTGGCTCAACCGATTTTGATGCGGTTTTCAGAAAAGTATTTGATACATTTAGGAGAAGGTTTAAATATTTTAACCGACTTCAAAAAAAGGGGGGTACTAAAATTCGTGGTCTTCCTTTTATTTCTGATGCTATTTTACTTAGCAAAAAATAATCCTTATGATGAAACCTTCTCATCGGTATGATAAAACTACAGGGTGATTTTTTTTCTCGTGTTCCGGGTTCAATTCCCGGTTCAACCAGGCAATTATTTAAAAATGTATGAATGCAGTTTAAATTGTTTTTTAAATTAAAATGAATTTAAGTCTTTCCTCAGTAAAATGTCCCATCTATAATAATTAAGGTAGTTTCCCTCCATGTGGCATAGCCGTGAGACACCCTGTATAGTGCTCCCACGGAGACTATTTGAATTATCGGGATAAAATATAGCCTGAGTCTTCAATCGAAAACCTTTTTTTTATGAGCACGTCTACCACGAAGTATAACCATAGAAGTTGAATGATCGCGGGCTGAGTTGGCCCTTAAGAGAATGATAGTGGTCGATTAAGCCCACGGCATGATCGCGGGCTGAGTTGGCCCCTTAAAAATGATAGTGGTCGATTTAGCCCATGACATGATCGCGGGCTGAGTTGGCCCCTTCAAGAATGATAGTGGTCAATTTAGCCCACGGGCTGAGTTAGCCCCTTCAAGAATGATAGTTGTCTTAGTGGTCAATTTAGACCACGGGCTGAGTTGGCCCCTTCAAGAATGATAGTGGTCAATTTAGCCCACGGGCTGAGTTAGCCCCTTCAAGAATGATAGTTGTCTTAGTGGTCAATTTAGACCACGGGCTGAGTTGGCCCCTTCAAGAATGATAGTGGTCAATTTAGCCCACGGGCTGAGTTGGCCCCTTCAAGAATTATAGTGGTCAGTTTAGCCCATGGGCTGAGTTGGCCCCTTAAAGAATGATAGTGGTCAGTTTAGCCCATGGGCTGAGTTGGCCCCTTAAAGAATGATAGTGGTCAATTTAGCCCACGGGCTGAGTTGGCCCCTTCAAGAATGATAATGGTCAATTTAGCCCACGGACTGAGTTGGCCCCTTCAAGAATGATAGTGGTCAATTTAGCCCACGGGCCAAGTAGGTCGAGTTGACCATGAAAAAAACTAGTAGAGGTCAACTGAGCCCGCGGGCTAAGTCGCGGGCGGGCTGAGTTGACCACGCAATCAATACGACATGTGCTTACAGTTCGTTTGTTTTTTTTGTGTTTTTTCTTTTTGTTAGTAAGTTATTTGTTATTTGTGTGGAAGCAATAAATTATTTCTATCTATCATCTATCACGCTAATCTCAGGAATTGCTAGTCCGATTAGCAAAATTCTTTTGTTAGTTAGGCTATTTAAATGCGGCTGAAACCGCACGATACAGCTAGTTTTTTTAAGGCGCACGTATAACATTAACACAAATTAGGAATCTTAAATAAAAAAGCTTACTATTTGAGAAAAAATAATAATGACGTTTTTGTTCTGAATCTACCTAAAATATCTATTTATTAATGTGAAATTAATTCTTGTTCTCTAATTAACATTAAAATATTTTTATGTGTCTACGAGACTAGACATTTAATAGTTATTCGTTTTCGCGGTGGCAACAAGGCCATGGAAATGAGAAAAAAATAGTTTTTAGTAATTCTATGAACTTACTATATTTACCATTTGAGCAACAAATTTTTGCCCTTGCCTGCAATGGGATTCAGACGGCAGGGTCGCTATGCAATGCGAGGACCGGGAGATTTGGCAATGAAACGCTTGTAGTCAGATCTTCTGTAGTCAGGCTAAGAACCGTTTATTAACTGCCAGCTATTGACTTGCTTACATATACTAATACTATAGTTACAACTAAGAGTGAGGCGAGGTGCGTGGCATACTACAACCTACCAAATCTTAACAAAAATATAAAACGAATTCGCCATCCGCGTCGTCTTTTCGTTCACAACTTCTAAACCTCGCAATGGGTTTTAATACGGTTTTCACTGTCATTTATCGATTTTTAGACATTGTTTACCTATTTGTTACAAAAGAACCTTAACTGCTCCCCGACTAATAATATGGGCTAGTTGCTCAAGATTAGATTAAATTTTAGGTTTCGATTCGATATCGATAAAAGAAAAAAAGTCAATTGATATCACTTGACGTTATGACAATTTGCCTTCTATCAATCATTAATTTGCACTCTCTTTTGGCAAGCAATGCCCTGTTTATTGAAACGTGTGAGGCATCATACAATTATAATCTTATTTCAGTTATTAAATTCTTCTTACACGTGGCATAATTCAAAACAATTTACTTAATTCGTTTAGCTAAATCGACCGTTAGTTGAAATTGGATGGTTGTGTTGTGATCAAAATCATCAATTAGCGCATGTATAGTGATTGTTTCATGTCCATTTTTATTTTACACTTTTTTGTTAGGGTCAGAAATATATTTTTTTATTTATTTTCCCATTAGTTGTATATAATATATCTCACTTGCATAAAAATTGAACAATTTCCGCATTATTTAAGTGAAAATCGTTACTAACCAATTTTAAATCGTTATAGATCCTTAACGGTAATTTTGATTGAAAAACGATATGAGAAACTTTTTTCTTTTTCACATTATGGCGTCCAAAATCAGCCATTTTAATTTTTTCACATTTTTATACTTTCTATGACACTCGCACCGTTATGACGAATCCAACGATGTAGGTATCATTTATCAAAATCGGCCACGCGTTTGGTCTTTGTGGCACACAAAGGTACAAACCCACATACATACATACATGGCTGATAAACACATTACTTACCCTCCTTTGCGTCGCGCAGTCGGGTAAAAAATACGGGTCTGTTAAATTTTCATAAAGTTTACATACAAAAAATTTGGATGGTGATAAAAAAATCTTCCTGTATTGGTTGAATCAGCCCACTAAACTGAACAATTTTCCCTAAGGAACATAGGTCGAAATATATTTTGGACAAGTATTAAGTCGCGATCTACTATTAACATGGTAAAATAATTTCACAAGAATGCCTGTTGGTTCTAAATTGTTTTTAAAAACAGAAATAAACCAGCGCGTTTAGAAGTAGGTGGGTATACTCTTACAGCCTTTGGATACAGCCAATATACATATACTCTCCTTTTAATTTATCTCTCTGTGCCTTACGTTATTGCTATAAGAACACTTATTGATTGGGATTAACTTTTGTTGGTTTCCCCAACATTCACGGTTCACGGACAGAGGCTTGACGTGTGTAATACGACACTATGATACATAACACTCCCAATAATATATATTCGGTTTTATTTAAGTTGATCGTATACGGTTAGGTTAGTTAGTTTAATGTATTTCTTGATAAAGATAAAAAAAAATACTAAAAGTAATGCACTCAATATTGAGTTGTAACCCGCACCACATCTGTTATTCTCTTACCATCACTAAGGTTGTCTGGAAGAGATCCCTTCAGGCATAAGTTTGCCTTTGTTATAGTTATGTCTTTTTAACCATCTGTAGGTAAGAGTTTGCAATTAAGAGTTTTCTGAAAGATTTTCTACAAACAATTTTCTGAAAGACCGGGGCGCTTACTTTTTATCATGACCGCTCACCTTTTAACCGACTTCAAAAAAAAGGAGGTTCTCAGTTTGACCTGTATGTAGGTATGCATGTATGTTTGTTCGCGATTATCTCGCGTTTGGCTCAACCGATTTTGATGCGGTTTTCAGAAAAGTATTTGATACATTTAGGAGAAGGTTTAAATATTTTAACCGACTTCAAAAAAAGGGGGGTACTAAAATTCGTGGTCTTCCTTTTATTTCTGATGCTATTTTACTTAGCAAAAAATAATCCTTATGATGAAACCTTCTCATCGGTATGATAAAACTACAGGGTGATTTTTTTTCTCGTGTTCCGGGTTCAATTCCCGGTTCAACCAGGCAATTATTTAAAAATGTATGAATGCAGTTTAAATTGTTTTTTAAATTAAAATGAATTTAAGTCTTTCCTCAGTAAAATGTCCCATCTATAATAATTAAGGTAGTTTCCCTCCATGTGGCATAGCCGTGAGACACCCTGTATAGTGCTCCCACGGAGACTATTTGAATTATCGGGATAAAATATAGCCTGAGTCTTCAATCGAAAACCTTTTTTTTATGAGCACGTCTACCACGAAGTATAACCATAGAAGTTGAATGATCGCGGGCTGAGTTGGCCCTTAAGAGAATGATAGTGGTCGATTAAGCCCACGGCATGATCGCGGGCTGAGTTGGCCCCTTAAAAATGATAGTGGTCGATTTAGCCCATGACATGATCGCGGGCTGAGTTGGCCCCTTCAAGAATGATAGTGGTCAATTTAGCCCACGGGCTGAGTTAGCCCCTTCAAGAATGATAGTTGTCTTAGTGGTCAATTTAGACCACGGGCTGAGTTGGCCCCTTCAAGAATGATAGTGGTCAATTTAGCCCACGGGCTGAGTTAGCCCCTTCAAGAATGATAGTTGTCTTAGTGGTCAATTTAGACCACGGGCTGAGTTGGCCCCTTCAAGAATGATAGTGGTCAATTTAGCCCACGGGCTGAGTTGGCCCCTTCAAGAATTATAGTGGTCAGTTTAGCCCATGGGCTGAGTTGGCCCCTTAAAGAATGATAGTGGTCAGTTTAGCCCATGGGCTGAGTTGGCCCCTTAAAGAATGATAGTGGTCAATTTAGCCCACGGGCTGAGTTGGCCCCTTCAAGAATGATAATGGTCAATTTAGCCCACGGACTGAGTTGGCCCCTTCAAGAATGATAGTGGTCAATTTAGCCCACGGGCCAAGTAGGTCGAGTTGACCATGAAAAAAACTAGTAGAGGTCAACTGAGCCCGCGGGCTAAGTCGCGGGCGGGCTGAGTTGACCACGCAATCAATACGACATGTGCTTACAGTTCGTTTGTTTTTTTTGTGTTTTTTCTTTTTGTTAGTAAGTTATTTGTTATTTGTGTGGAAGCAATAAATTATTTCTATCTATCATCTATCACGCTAATCTCAGGAATTGCTAGTCCGATTAGCAAAATTCTTTTGTTAGTTAGGCTATTTAAATGCGGCTGAAACCGCACGATACAGCTAGTTTTTTTAAGGCGCACGTATAACATTAACACAAATTAGGAATCTTAAATAAAAAAGCTTACTATTTGAGAAAAAATAATAATGACGTTTTTGTTCTGAATCTACCTAAAATATCTATTTATTAATGTGAAATTAATTCTTGTTCTCTAATTAACATTAAAATATTTTTATGTGTCTACGAGACTAGACATTTAATAGTTATTCGTTTTCGCGGTGGCAACAAGGCCATGGAAATGAGAAAAAAATAGTTTTTAGTAATTCTATGAACTTACTATATTTACCATTTGAGCAACAAATTTTTGCCCTTGCCTGCAATGGGATTCAGACGGCAGGGTCGCTATGCAATGCGAGGACCGGGAGATTTGGCAATGAAACGCTTGTAGTCAGATCTTCTGTAGTCAGGCTAAGAACCGTTTATTAACTGCCAGCTATTGACTTGCTTACATATACTAATACTATAGTTACAACTAAGAGTGAGGCGAGGTGCGTGGCATACTACAACCTACCAAATCTTAACAAAAATATAAAACGAATTCGCCATCCGCGTCGTCTTTTCGTTCACAACTTCTAAACCTCGCAATGGGTTTTAATACGGTTTTCACTGTCATTTATCGATTTTTAGACATTGTTTACCTATTTGTTACAAAAGAACCTTAACTGCTCCCCGACTAATAATATGGGCTAGTTGCTCAAGATTAGATTAAATTTTAGGTTTCGATTCGATATCGATAAAAGAAAAAAAGTCAATTGATATCACTTGACGTTATGACAATTTGCCTTCTATCAATCATTAATTTGCACTCTCTTTTGGCAAGCAATGCCCTGTTTATTGAAACGTGTGAGGCATCATACAATTATAATCTTATTTCAGTTATTAAATTCTTCTTACACGTGGCATAATTCAAAACAATTTACTTAATTCGTTTAGCTAAATCGACCGTTAGTTGAAATTGGATGGTTGTGTTGTGATCAAAATCATCAATTAGCGCATGTATAGTGATTGTTTCATGTCCATTTTTATTTTACACTTTTTTGTTAGGGTCAGAAATATATTTTTTTATTTATTTTCCCATTAGTTGTATATAATATATCTCACTTGCATAAAAATTGAACAATTTCCGCATTATTTAAGTGAAAATCGTTACTAACCAATTTTAAATCGTTATAGATCCTTAACGGTAATTTTGATTGAAAAACGATATGAGAAACTTTTTTCTTTTTCACATTATGGCGTCCAAAATCAGCCATTTTAATTTTTTCACATTTTTATACTTTCTATGACACTCGCACCGTTATGACGAATCCAACGATGTAGGTATCATTTATCAAAATCGGCCACGCGTTTGGTCTTTGTGGCACACAAAGGTACAAACCCACATACATACATACATGGCTGATAAACACATTACTTACCCTCCTTTGCGTCGCGCAGTCGGGTAAAAAATACGGGTCTGTTAAATTTTCATAAAGTTTACATACAAAAAATTTGGATGGTGATAAAAAAATCTTCCTGTATTGGTTGAATCAGCCCACTAAACTGAACAATTTTCCCTAAGGAACATAGGTCGAAATATATTTTGGACAAGTATTAAGTCGCGATCTACTATTAACATGGTAAAATAATTTCACAAGAATGCCTGTTGGTTCTAAATTGTTTTTAAAAACAGAAATAAACCAGCGCGTTTAGAAGTAGGTGGGTATACTCTTACAGCCTTTGGATACAGCCAATATACATATACTCTCCTTTTAATTTATCTCTCTGTGCCTTACGTTATTGCTATAAGAACACTTATTGATTGGGATTAACTTTTGTTGGTTTCCCCAACATTCACGGTTCACGGACAGAGGCTTGACGTGTGTAATACGACACTATGATACATAACACTCCCAATAATATATATTCGGTTTTATTTAAGTTGATCGTATACGGTTAGGTTAGTTAGTTTAATGTATTTCTTGATAAAGATAAAAAAAAATACTAAAAGTAATGCACTCAATATTGAGTTGTAACCCGCACCACATCTGTTATTCTCTTACCATCACTAAGGTTGTCTGGAAGAGATCCCTTCAGGCATAAGTTTGCCTTTGTTATAGTTATGTCTTTTTAACCATCTGTAGGTAAGAGTTTGCAATTAAGAGTTTACATACAAACAATTACTTTCCTACGGTATTTGGGACAATAAACGATTCCCAATCTATAATTCACGAGTTTCAAATGGATTCCTAATTAAGATTGATGTCTAGGTCGATGAAATATCTGATCACAATTTGATGAGGCTGACATGTGCGCTCTAATCACGCACATGTCAGCCTCATAAAAAAGACTTCAAAAGTAAAATAAAAAAAGCCCTGGAAATCAAGGAGCATTTCCTAATTTCCAAGATTATTCTAACATAAATATATACGTCTATAAGTACCTACATTTAAGAGGTAGGCTCAGATCTACTAAAAGTTACTAGTTAAACCCGATTTAAGGTTGGAATAGTTTGACTTAAAGCAAAACTAGATCGTTAATCTTATCATTAATTATGCACACTTAATTGTATGAAATAGCTGGCATCCATTCTAAACAAACTGTCCAATGAGTAAAACGCTAGTTTGCGGACAAGAACCTAATTCTGTAATTTTTTCAATTGATTTGCATTGAACAGGCCGCAAAAATAAGCTGATTTTAGGTACAAACTCATTATTACAGTTATTGTGAAGGGTTTTCTATCGCAAAAAGATGGTAAGCAAGTTTTTTCAACAGCATTGTTGGTTTGTAATCGTAGGACAGTTGGTTTGGAATACTATTGTTATAGCCAAAGGTATCGATATGCAGTCTCTTCCCGGAATGACTGGTTTATCCTAGGTTTGACTAGGTTAGGTTAGCCTGAGGATTCACTAGTCAAATCTACGAGCGCCGGAGTTTCGAGGTTTAACTATAACATAAGTAGGTAATTAAACGTTTCAATATGCAATTGATCGGCAAAATAAAAAACGATGATGAAATGCAATTTAGAAAATATTTAGGTAATTAATAAGTACCTAGTTAATATAATTTTCTATTATGATATGATTTCGATTAGGTGATGGCCGCTTATTGATTATGCAGTGCTTGGCAGTCTTCTAACCGCAAACCGCAGACGATGCTTGCTTGCCTAGTGCTGACACTGCATTTCGCGACATTTACGTCAATTTGTACAAACATCAGAGTCTAGATATTGTATGAACGTGATATAACATTTCTAAGATCTACATGGGAAATCTATTAATGATTACCGTCGTTTTCTGTATTTAATATTAGCTGGGTAGGAATTGTTACAGAGAAGATATTATGGATTTTGATATATAACATTTTATGGAAGTGTTCAATCTTCGAAAAATTTAGTAAATAATTAAGTATTTATAATTAAATTACAGTACTTTATGCAAAATGGAATAGACTTGACTCATGGTCAAGATTAAACATAAGCAAATCTGGTTTTAGAGGAAATTATGTAACAGTCACGTTTTAGTCATTTATGACGTCACTGTTAACAAAATTGTCACATTGCTAGCGATCTACGTCAAAAGTTGTTGTTGATGCAGAAATGTTTATCTATTTACAACCTATTAATTTTTAACTATGGCTGTTAGGTCGATGTTTTGGTGGATTTGTAATAATATGTGACCACTCTAGTTTACTGTTAGAGTCGCAGAATTTTTATAGGTAAACCTTGATAATAACTAACGGCGACCTAGCCAGTCTATTTAAAAATTAAAAGAATTTTTATTTGTATTGAAAGAAGAAAAGGGGAGGCGTGATTCAAGTTACGGCATAGATCTTTATCGAAATGGTTTCAAAAACTCAAAGACGACAATAAGCACTCATTTTGCAGGAGTACCCAAACCCAAATCTCGAAGGACTTATGGCCTTTATTACGACGGCAGTCCTAAGTTGACCAAGGTGGACTTTTCTGTCCCTCTTTGAAGAGTGAACTGATTTTAATAGCTAAAAGTAACTAAATAGGTGTTTTGGTTATTAAAAAAAACAATACCGAGCTTACTTAGGTACGGATGGCCGAAACTCAGGTTACCACATGCGCTCACTCTGTGCTGTTGTGATAAGAGCGGTTTTGCAATGAAAATGGAGTAAGCTGATGTGCTGGCCTATGTACATTCACTACCATGGTTATAGAAAGTTATAGAATGCATCAATAGGCTAGCAGGTTCATATAACAAATTGGTAAATAAATAAAATTGAAAACGTTCCCGCCCACCCGTAATCGAACCCGCGTCTTATCATTTTGAAGAAAACTGAACTACTTATGTATATGTAGAGACAAACACTAAATTTAATGCCACTTTAAGTATGATACCGTCTTGTTAGCGTAAAAAAGGACAGCATTAATTAAAAGTAAACGCATTGTAAACATAGGCTCCGTTTCCCAAGGGAATTTTGGAAAATCTATTCTTAGTGCTCGTCTCCGTCACCTGAGGAACACTTACACCACATGCTTCTAGACCTAGCAGTTTTGGCTCTGCGTTGATTGATCAGTCAGTCAATCAGCAAGCCAGTATCTTCTTTTTTTGAGGATAAACACGTATGTGAATATTAGGTATTGTTTTTTAACTATGCAATCTTTGTACGCAATTACCTCTATAATTGGATGTCATGTAGCCACAAATTGTAAAGTTGTAGCGATTGACTCTCTCAGACTGAAAACACAACTTGTATCGAATATAGTATTTTTTTTATTCGAAAAAAAACTAACACTTATTTTGAGTGATTTTAAACTAGTTAGTGAAAGTTTAGGGGCTCATTCTACACATGAAACTAAACAACTTTCCCCAAGAAACCTATATAGAATTCTCAAATAAATTTTGGACTTCCCATACAAATATACATTGGTTGATCGCGCTATGGAGAGGCGAAACATTTTTTTCAAACCTATGTTCCTTGGGGAAAGTGGTTAAGTTTCATGCGTTGATTCACAATTTCACATCCTTAATTTTCGCTTACTAATTTGAAGTCACCTAATAATTAATGTGAATCAAAGTACCCGAAGTAAAAATAGAAAGATAACAGAGAAACCTCAATCAGAAAATAATTATTCAACAGGTTATATGTTGAGTTATTTCATTATATAAAATCAAACAAACGCTTATCTAATGATTTTAGCAAAGTCTTTGAGGTTATATTTTATTGCACTACCACGTGTTTTCTAACGCACGAGATGATAATATAAAATGCTGAAAATCCAGTTTAACTTTAGTCTAACATTTTAATAGCGCTACTATTGCTACTGTGTCCTTTAGCTTCCCTTCTGTGATATAGCTCAATTGAAAGAATGTAGAAAGACATATACGTGGATACGATACACTAAGATTGTGAAGGATAAGTGTGAATTTTATTTATTAATTTTTATCTATATCATTAAGCGTTACATTAACACGTTCTTGGAAGGTAACTTATATAACTTTAAATTAGCGAAACATAGGGATATGAATTATTTTACTAAACACATTTCTACGAACATACGTTGAAATATAAAAACAATATCTTCAGCTCTCCAAATATAGTGGATTCCTTCACTAATTCGCTGATTGTCTTTAGTTCGAGAAGTCGAAATTTTCTTTCGGAATTTTTTGGCTGCTAATCTTTTCCAGCATAAAATAAATTTTCAAATATTTACAGAAAATTTATTCTTTGCTTTTTGCTGTCATCAACCACCTTCAATCGCGACAACATTAGAAGTATTGTACCAATTTACCGTTCCCATTTACGTTTATTATAAAAGCTTATGACAGAGAGTTGGTATATCAGTAGGGATAAGAAATTGAGACGAAATAAAGAAAAACAATCCAATTTCCTGCACTCTCTAAATCTTTATGTTATCGTGGCACATCTTAATGTTATCTGCATTAACAAATGAAGTTATTTCTTATTAGTACTATAGGAATATTTGCTGGGTAATTGTACTAATATTAAGCACGAGCTATGCAGAACAAGTAGTTTACGTCTAGTGAAATAAATAAATGATTTAAGATAAAATAAAAATATCTTACGTTTCACCCTAAGGAACAGTAGATATCTGATAATTAAACTTTTCTCGTGTACAGTGTATTGCTTTGTTTCTGTCCATTTTTATGGCGATTATAGTTGTGACAGAGGCTCTCGCGTGAGGACGTGCCGTCCGAACCTCCATACTGCCATAAAATGAAACTTAGAAAATGATTTGCATAGTTTCAAAGTGAATTCTAGTTATGAATGAGACTTTTGATATATTTCTAATATAGTTTAAATTTATAAGGCGAAAATGGATGAGGCGTTTGCTCATGTGGAGGGAAGCCCAAAATGCGGTAAAAAGGGGAAAGTGCCACCGGACGGGGGTTGGGGTTATTTAGTGTGTATTGGTGTTGGATTTACTTTTGTGAGTATTTTTTCATTAACAACTGCTAATGTTTCGTAGTTAACTTTGAGAATTAACTCTTTATTTTTTACTAGCGTAAGATTTTTAACCCCACAATAAAAAGAGAGGTGTTAATGTCTGACGTGTGTATCTGTCTGTGGCGTCGTAGCTCCTAAACGAATGGATTTAAAAACTGATTTTTATGCACTTTTATATATTCAAAAGCTGATGTGATCAAGATTGTTCGTAGCTGTATTTTATCAAAATTAGTTTAACCGTTTAGAAGTTATGAGCTATTAATGTTGGCAGTGATATATATATATATATATATATATATATATATATTAGGGTGTCCCTTATATGGACGAAAAATTTTTTTTTCTCATTATTGAAACGCATATCCTCTTATTGTGTTTATTAGTCTATTAGTTGCCGGAATACAAAATTTCGACTTCCTAAGTTTATTTAAACCCGTGCCGACGGGAGCTCAAAGTTTTATAAGATCTTAGCATATAAAACAAAAAGTCGGGTTTGTTCGAAAATTTATAACTCGAGAACGGCTGGACCGATTTTGATAAAATTTTATATGGAAGTAGCTGACACACTGGAATAACACATAGGCTCCATAATTTTCTCAAAGTCCTACGGGAACGAAGTCCCGGGCGGAAAACTAGTAGCTGCATAAAGTATCTCTTAATTTGTAGCCTTTAATCATCACTTAAATTCATTTCATTACAGAAATGTTGATGAAAACACAACTTATATAGTGCCGTTATTGTATTTTCAAAAAATATACATTGTTTTATATATAGAAATATATGAAACGTATATTAATTTAGATATTTTTTCTTCAGTCTCTTTTTTACAGTCTGGATACATTTTACTATGTTCTTGTACACAGCGTAATAAGAACTGCTTTTTTTCATGTGCAGTAATCAAACCGTGGAATTCTTGAATAAATTTAACAGCTTTCCAGCTGTGTCATTTACTACTTTTAAGCTTCAAACCTTCTTGTTTAGGTTCCACGAACGCCGCATTTTCTTTTGACAAAGATTCACGTTCTTGAAGGAAAATGCTGTCAAGTTTCATTCGATAAAAAAACATCTTTGTTCTTGACAGAAACGAAATATCTCAGAGATTTCACTAAAATAAGGTAACAAAGTAGTTTTAGTATAAATAAAACGAATAAGTCCTAAATTAAATCATGGGTTAAACACTACTACCTACCGTATAAAGAGCCACACATCTCTTCCTTCGATGGAACATATCTCTTTTTAGAATCACCGAAACTTTCTCTTTGTAAGTTTTCTACAATATTGAGTGTGATCTGCTCATCAATTTTGTCATCAAAAATTGATAGGATGGCTATTTCCTCTGACAAGAACAACAAGTCTTGACTGAACTTGTTTAAAGCCGCTTCGGAAAACAATTTGTCAACTCCTTCATAATCTTTTAAGGTGTTTCAAAAATACAAATCTTGATTTTGCGCTTTTAGAGCCAAACTGCATCCAAACCAGGGTTTAACATAAACTGCCACAACAAATAGACAAACATGTTGTAAAGGTTGTTTATCTTTAGCGCGCATTTTAAACTGTGACTGCATCAAATATATTTTTAAATAATAAATTGCTCTTGCTATCCATTGTCAGGAGGTCTGATTTTTATTTTGTGTTCATTGTCTTCACCCAGAAAAAAACCAGACAGCTCGAAGAGTTCTTGATAATCATATCGTACAATCGATTTTGCCAGCTCGTAGTTAAAAAACGTCACCAATTCGTTAATAGTTGCCTCACAAACATGTTACTTATTGGAAAAACTCAGTGCATGGTTCGATGGCGCTAGGATTAATATTTTTCCAGTTGTCTCTAAATTTTTTGAACAGCAGAATATTAGAACTGCTAGTGACTTGTGGGATCTTTGATTCAAACACTCTTTGAGCACCAGTTCGTAAACATGATGGCGACAGGCAAAGAGTAACAATTCTCTTTTTAGTTTTTGCTCTAAAAGCACGTAATCTCTGGTATGTATTCTCGCCTTTTCCCGAAATGAAATGCACTCCCGAATGACAAGGTTGGCACTTACACTAACAGTCAACTTAACTTTGCGTATGTTGAAAAACAGAACGGCAAGAACTTGCTGATTAGACGGAAATTTGGCACCCGTTATTTGGTGATTTAATTCACCAATTAAGAAAATACTTTTCTTATTGCTTCTTAGTTTTACTAACATCTTCAAAAAATAAAACAGTGCGCGCTAATTACCCGATGAGCCGAGACTAAGTGACAATAACAGCGGGCGTGCGCCGCTCCTTGGATGCTACTTGTATGAATATGTTCCCGCGCATGTCGGCACGGGTTGCACTATTCCGAATAATACAAAAAAATGTTTTGGGGTGTTTTAGGTACAAATGAATAAAATAATAGCCTATGCGTTGTAAAATTAAAACTTTGAAAAATAAGGGACACCCTAATATATATATATAATTTTAGAGTCCTCTGTTTTAAATATATTTTTGATAGTTTGAGTAGGTGTTGATTAGCTTTCAAATGATGTGCTTAACTTTTATTTATTACTTTACAACAAAAATCGTTTATAGTTTTTGCGTGAAAGAGTAAACAATTTTCACGTTTAAAAGTAGGACGTAGCGTCCAGTAAATATTCAAAATAATTTTATAACATTACAAACGATTTAGCCGGTCCGCTCTACACGTGGTCATAGAACTACTTAAGGCTAGATAGCACATATTTTAAGGGCTGTTAGAATGTGATGTGCACTTATCTTATCAATATAATTTCGCTTACATATGTATTTTATATTGTACTTTCCTTCGTTTCTCTAATTCGAATATTAGGTTCGAATAGTTCGATTTTTGGTACATTATTTTCATTTATTTATAATATTGACAGACATATTATATATACGTCCGTGGAATATATTTGTTTTGTTTGCACACGTCAATGGCTAAATGAATTTGGATGAAAAGTGGGTTTAGGCATTTGCCGCTGCTTTTCACGCGACCAATGTCGCGCTCGGAAAGATATTTTATAATAAAAAACTAATGACTCGTCGCATGGAAAGTAAAATATTCTAAGAATGGATTTATATGTTAGTTTTTAATTTTATTAAGGTACTTTAAATGTAGCATAATGTAGATGCACGTTGTCAACGTCTGTTTTTTTTAAAGATAAACTCTACGGTAATATAATGAATTAATAGTTGTCATCGACTCCGATAACTCTAGATATTATTGTCATACTTTCAAACAAGGGTGTTTCACCCTGCAGCGATGTTTTAAAATTGTTACTCCTTCACGCAAAAATTGCTGGACGGCTTTTGATGAAACTTTGCAGTATTGTAGCTTAGACATTAGAATAACACAAAGGCTTACATTAAATTCTCACGGGAACTAAGTCCCGGGAGAAAAGATAATGTATGAATGTATTTGCAAAAAACTCAGGATATGTTTGATCTAGAATTTGATCTAGATTTGGCAGATTAAAAGCAGACAGGTTACTCGATTGGTTGTTATTATATCAGCATTGCTAATATAGACGCATGAGATAATTTATTTTATGTATCTCGTTCTGTCCTATCGTTTTATCGCTTAGCGACACTACGGAACAGGCGAACGTCGACACATGATAAAAATTATATCGCGCGTCTATGTTAGCTTTGCTGCCGGCACCTGCCGGGCTATGATGATCGCAACGACATATTATCTCACGCGTTATCTCGTGGTCACGTGACTCCTTCTCGTAATCTCATTGGTCGAAACAGTCACGTGACCACGAGATAACGCGTGAGATAATATGTCGTTGCGATCATCATAGCCCGGCAGATCTCTTATTCTAAACTATTCACATATCGGAAACTCTTTCAAACAGATAATGATATTGAGTGGATTTCTCTCATTCGAAACAGTCTTTTTTTTAATCAAAAAATCATAGTAAAAGGTAAATGCCCTTACCACAAAAAATAAAACTAAAACATGTGGAATGTTTAAAACCGGCGTATGGATAAAATGACATAAGTCAGTTTGAGATATTGTATAAGTGGTTTTTGAATGTTTTTTGGTTAAAGGAGATAGTGTTTTTATTAAACGGATTTATTTAGCTTGCCCTGCTTTTTTAATTATTTGTTTGTTTGGGACAAACCTAGTAATTGAAATTCGACCCCTTTCCTGTTGACGGTTTGATCTGAAATTTGGTACGCACCTTTGGTTTTGATGACAATACAATTTAAAACATTCGATCATTGTAAATCTAAGATGGCTGCCGCTACAAAATGGCGGATTATATATTTTATCTCTACTTCCTCGATACGGGTATCAAATGAAAGGGCTTGATTTGTAGAATAGAGTTCTTTATGAAGAAAAATGAAAGTCCAATATGGCTACCAACAAAATGGCAGGTTCATTTTTCTTTTCACAACCATTTAAATTTGGGTATCAAATAAAAGGTCTGAACTAGTAGAATAGATAAAAAATGAAAATACAATACGGCCGCCAAAAAAAAATGGCAGGTAATTTTTTTTACTACCACTTCTTCTATATGAAAGGTCTTGCGTAATAGAATACGATAATATGCTCCGACAATTTATTTAGTTTTCAAAATTAAAACTAAAAACTTGAAAATAAAAAATGAGTAAAAAATTTTTTAAGTTAAACGGTTTTATTGAAAATAAAGTGTACTAAAAGCTAAAAAAATAATTCGGTAGGTCCTAGATACCAGTCTTACACCACTCTCCTCATCAATCTAAGGCATTGATCAGACGAAATAATAAAATCGTTGGGCGTGTGAACTTTCTATCAAGTCAACCGCTATAGCCGCTGTATCATAATAAATGCTATTTACATATTTACGCAGATTAAGCGCGCCCAACGATTTTATTATTTTGTCTGATCAATGCCCTAGATTGATGAGGAGAGTGGTGTAAGACTGGTACCTAGGACCTACCGAATTAGCTTTTTAGCTTTTAGTACACTTTAATTTCAATAAAACCGTTTAACTTAAAAAATTTTTTACTCATTTTTTATATGTAGTCAGACCCGTATTATAGAAGGGGATTCTAATCTTGATCTATACAGAAGTATTGATTGTCTCTTTCCCTCACTATCGAAATGACAAAGACGACTGCTACTCAAGTATACCTCTAGAGCAGTGTTTCCCAAAGTGGGCGATAACGCCCCCTTGTGGGCGCTGGAGGCCTAGAGGGGGTCGGTAAGGGGCCAAGAAAAAATTGGGGGGCGCTGAGGTGATTTCTGGGGGCGATGGGTGATTTGTAACTTTATTATTTTTAATGCGTTCACAACGCTATTTATATCTTAAGTAATTGGTATCAAACACTGAAAAATATTCGTGTCTTCAAGACACGTTTAAAAATAGGTATATCTATTGTTGTTAATATTGTAAAGTTGCATTATTATTCCTCTCTCTGGTAAGAAAAATCTCGTTTAGAATAAACAGGGTGTCCGGAGGCAAAATTCGGATTTCAAATTCAAATTTCTCTGAAACCGCTGGTCGGGGAAGCAGAAGAAATGAGCAATAAAGTAAATTAGCTTCGTCATTTATGCGGATTTTTAATCACGATGTTGCATTGGACTGGTGATGGTGAACAACGAGCGTTCGCAATCCAGAACCAGTGAAAACATTGACCTCGTAGCAAACAGCTTGAAAAAAATCCGCGTCAATCCGTGTGCAAGAAAGCGGCTGCCTAAGGCTCCCAAAGACTATCGTGCATGAAATAAAGAAGAAGAATCTTAAATTTCGTCCTTTTAAAATTCAGATTTTCCAAACACTTAAGCCTAACGATTACAATTTGCGTAAAAGTTTCTGCGAGACAATATAGCGCTTTTTTACGGTAACACTATCTATTGGAGTTACGAAGCCCACTTTCATCTCAATGGAAGTGAATTGCCATTATTGGTCGCATAAAAGACAGAACTCACGTCTAAAATATCAGCACCCTTTGCACAGTCCCAATGTGACGATTTGGTGTGCTGTGTGCATTATCAAGCAGTGGAATAATCAGACCATTTTTTTTCGAAACTCATTGGGAGCAAGCAATAAGTGTGGACGGTTTTTCTTATCAGCGCATGCTGAATGATTATTTTCTGCCAATATTAAGAGAACTTCTCGCCTTTACTGCGTACACATGGTTTCAACAAGTTGGCGCCACCCCTCACACTGCTAGAGAGACCATGGCACTTCATCAAGATTCCTTCCCTGGAAAACTGATAAGCCGTTTTGGCGACATTCCTTGGTCTCCCAGGTCTGCTTGTTTGTGTTGGGGTTTTTTGTGTGTTACTTCAAGAATAAAGTTTACGAAACCAATCCAACCACGCAGCGCTTAAGGAAAATATCGTTCTCGACATTAATGCCATCCTATCACTTTTGCTTCAGCGAGTGGCACGGAATACTGAGGCCAGATTTAAAGAACGTGATGGACATTTGGATGAAATAATTTTTAAGAAAGTACTTGTTTTTATATCTTTTATTTTATTTTTATTTTAAATCCGAATTCTGCCACCAGACACCTTGTAGGTTTAATTAAACGCTAGGCGAGACTCTATATGTTATTGAGGTTTTTAAGGTGGAAAAAAAATGGGGGGCGCTACAAAATAACTGATTTTCAAAGTGGGCGTTAGACAAAATAAGTTTGGGAACCTCTGCTCTAGAGTCTGAGTCGCGTTCTGTAATGCGGACCTACTCGTATGTCTTGTCGTGACTTCCGTGACACTTATTTTATGGTCACACATTTAATACATTTACTAGTTTTATACACCACTTGCATCTGGAGCACGTATTATAGGTACGTCAAGTAAAAGTAAGCCATTAAAGCTTAAGGGAAATAAAATTGTATGGAACTTCCCTTGGGCATTAATAACATTTAAATATGGAACGCCAAAATTTCAACAAAAACTTCCAACAAAAATAATTTCGAAAAAAAACAAGGCTGTTAACTTCCTTGGTCCAAGTAGATTTTAACTATAAAATTTGACACATCAAAGGGATTTTACTTTTATTAAAAATATTTAGTATAAAAACATGGCTGTATGTCGTATGTCTTAGCTATTGACTTTCCTTTGCCAACGGAATTAAATATTATAAGAAAACGTCGTCGGTGATTTTGGATCTGTGATTTTTACCGCGAATTACTAAATTGTTTTGTGGTAAGTCTTTTAAATAAATCTAAAAAAAAGTCCAGTATGTAATTCCAGCGACTCTGACATAGAAAAGAAGGCTCAAAACATTATTGATGGGATGAATTTATAATTTCTTTTTTATTTAACCTCACAGTAGGTGTATAAAGTAGAGTAAGCTTCGGGGATAAAACTGTCTTAGTCTTGGGCAGACTTGAATCCTTCGCTTCATTCAGGATTCTTAACATAATTAGAATCCTTCATTTCGCTCAGAATTCAATTGCTGCCCGTGACATAATACACTGTTTTATCCCCTTGTTGCTTAATCTACTATTAAAATCTGCAAACTTAGTCATGGAGAGCATTATTAAATAAACAAGTATAAATAAGATAACTAGCACACAATGGCTCGGACATTATGACTGTGGATGCAAATAAAAACGAATAAATATAAAATAAAAACGTGCCACTGTTTAACTTTGTGTATAATAATGTCAGCTACACCATTTATTTCAGATACAACAATAACTCACATGAGCTACCTAATAATGTCAATGCTCTCATAATGCATTGTAATGTTGTGAAAAATTAATAAACTTACTGTTAAGTAGGATCATTATCATTCTTGTTGTCAGTTGCCTGCCTTTTAATCAGCTCATCGAACTCAATTCATTTTTTTCATTTTATGTTCCACTTTTTTATGAGTAGAAATCTGTAATGTGAGATAGGGCCACAGAAAAATTAAATTAGCTTTTACAATTAATTGGCTGGTGGCTAATATCAAGAGTCAAAAAAAATTAACTGGCTCCTCTAAAAATAGTTTTAGGCAACGTTGTATTGAAATTGGCAGCGAGATTTATATTTAAGCGACCAAATTCATTATCACCCGACGCAAAAAGAGAGGGGTGTTATAAGTTTAACGTGTCTGTCTGTGTGTCTGTCTGTGGTATCGTAGCTCCCGAACGGATGAACCGATTTCCGTTTAGTTTTTTGTGTCATAGATAATTTTATCCCGAGTATTTTTGTTTCATGAAAATCTGTTTAGCCGTTTAAAAGTTATAACTTACTTATAAGCAATCGAATGTCGGCGGTGATTCAAAATGTTTAATTTTTGTGTTATTTTCAGGCTATAAAATGATGGCAGATAAAAAGCAAACTTTTGGCTTTTAAAAATGGTGAAAACGGGATAATAAAAAATGCCATTTTATTCTCTTTAACCCATTCCAGAAGCCCTAGTCTTATGCCGGAGTCGTTGTCTAGGGCTTCTGGAATGGGTTAAAGAGAATATAATGGCATTTTTTATTATTTCCTCTTTCTTGCTTTGTGCCGTTTTAATTACTTTTAGACCCATAAATATTTTTTTGCTACTTGGTTAATAATATTAGTCGCCAAGTCAATATTTTTAGCTGCTAAATCATTATTTTCAGTAGCCCATTCTTGATTTCTACTGACTCGTTTCATTTTCCCACTATTGTTTAGGAGCCATCTTCTAGATTTTTATGAAGCCTCAGTTTTATCGCCAAGTCAATATAACAGTCGCAAGTTTGGTTTTATCGCTGCTAGATTTTTTTTACAACATCCTACAGTCACCTGCATAATAATTTTTGTGTCCTCCAAAGTTATATGTTATTTTCAGATGTTCGGGTTCGGTTCATCAAATGCCTTTGGAATTCTATTCAACAATTTCTTCATTGAGCAGGGGGGAGCCAGTGGTTTACCCTTGGTCATAGGAGTTTATAACGGCGCTCTCTCTATAGCAGGTAACACTGTGCATCTTTTTATTTTACCAGCCCATAAACATCCCCACCGAGGGGCACGGGCCTCCCTTCGAAACACGAAAGCGATTAAGGCCATAGTCCACCATGCTGGCTCAATGTGAGTTGGTGGACCGCTCGTCTTTCGAAAATGAATTTTCTTAGACGGGCGGGTTTCATTACGATGTTTTTCTTCACCGTTGAGCAAGTGATAATTTGAAATCCGTACATAAATCCGAAAAAAACTAAATTAGTTTTACATGCCTGCACCAGGATTTGAACCTTTCGGTTGAAAGTTTGGCTTTTTACCAACTGGACCATCATCGCTTCTTGGGCTATCAATGCTATCATGCATCTTATTATGGCTCTCAAACAATTCGGGAGAAGATGTCGTGATTGACTAGATTGGTATGAAGGTTTTGCTATAGCAGTACTAAATAAGTGCGTGAATTTGCAAAACACGTGAAAAAATAAAGTAACGATTCTTCTCGGAAATTCAATCTACGTCCTTAGATTATTTCAATCCCTCCCTTTCAATCCACATTAACAAGTTCTGTTCTAATACCTTCCCTTCGTTCGGCAGAAAACATTTGATTATGACTCTAGTACACATGGTAGCACATCAGGCTATACAAAGTTGACTTTGCCGTCGCCTTATTTCGCTCGTAATAGTGCTGGCTTTCGTAGTGCAAAAGAGTAACCTGACGTACTGTGTCTGTACAACTATTTGTTACACTAAAAACTCATACCGCCCGTGACGTATGACACTGGTAATTTCCTTAAGTGTATTATTTGTCACACCAAATCAATGTCGTGTTCGTTTCACAGAAGTTCAATGGCATTATCTACTTATGATCATGAGCATTGCATGACAAGGTTGTATTACAGCAGCCCTGAAATTAGTTAACTTTTATAGTATTTTTCTTACTTTGTAAGAATTTGAAAACCTTCACTTATCAGTTTATCAGGCGCTGATAACATGCTTTCCTACTAATCGTGACTGTACCTAGTGAATTTAAGCATTATTTTGTTATGTAATGGAGAGGATTGGTAGGGAATTTAACTGATGAATTATTTTTGCTTTTAAAGTATGCCACAAACCTCTTCAATAAAGTAAACATGTTTGTCGAGGAGGCTTTCCTATCGAATAATATTTTGCAACATTCAAATTTGCAGGACTTAATAATATGTTATTTGGAACCGTCGAAATAGGCCGTTTTTTATGAATGTCAGCTTTTAGGAAATAGGATGCCTTTAAATTAACTAGCGAAACTTTAGGGTTTTTTTTATATTATAAGATGGGTTAACTCTTGATCTCAATCTTGACCATAAGGTCAAAGATGAGGTCGACGATGGAGCGAGTTAACACAGAAAATGCCTATAAAGGCACTGGTACCACGCAGTGACGGAACACAGCAAGCTGTTTGACGTCGGACTTCGGTAGGAGGGTGGTCGCGAACCAGACGGCCCTTTACAGAGCCTACCACACCGCATGAGATCATAGGACAACACCTCAGATTCAGAAAAAAATGAAGTGTCGTTGCCTGGGATGGATTACTTGGATTACTAGGAGGCGTCTCATTTGTGTTTCCTTAGTCGCCTCTTACTACACCCACGGAAAGAATTTATATTTGTTATTCTCGACCGATTACCACACGGGGGTGATTCTTAAGAGAAACAAACATGAAAGACCTGAATCTGAAGGTACTAAGGCCCAGACCCTCCTAGCCCCTTCCCAACTTCTCTATGAAATACCTTTTGATGGGCTAAAATTTTCCGTAGGTCACTCAGGTATAATAAGTTATCTTAAAATACCAATAAATAGGCATCTACGCATTTAATTTTAAAAAGATTCTACAATTTTCTCAAAATATTGTAACTGTCTTATGTTTTTTATTAACAATATATGGATATGGATGTTATGTCTGAAATAAAATAAATATGATTATTATTATTAAATATTAACTTTATTAACCTATTTGGTTGTTATAAAAGTATATTTCGATTTGCAATTTTTTTTATATCAATGTAACATGGAATCTTACGTTTTTCGAGTAATTATAGAGTAAATTTTAATAAATAGCTCAAAATTTTACATGATTAAAAAAAATCAGATTCGAGTTTTTTTGTTTCTTTGCATTTTCTGAGAACATTAACTATTGTAATGTATTTCTAAAGTAGAGATTTCAACAGACAAAAAGCCTACCGACTTTTTTAAAAAAGCTGAAATTTTGACGCAAGAATTTGCGATTGAAAATGAGGGTCCTGTATTACATTACATGCTCAGTCAATGGTTTTGAGTAACTTTCTCAAAGAAACTTTTCCAGGAAACGAAAAAAGTTTTGGACTTCTCCATACAAGCTGTCCGATTAAAATGACTTTTTTGTATGGGGCCGTCGTTTTTTTTTCGTTTCCTGGAAAAGTTTATTTGAGAAAGTTACTCAAAACCATTGACTGAGCATGAGCATGTACTTTCAGTGTTCGGAAGCGTTTCCCTTACAGTTTCCCTTACGCGTTTCCCTGTATACATCAGCATAGTCCATGACATCAGTTTAGAATCGGTATTTGCAAAATGCCCCTTGCATTGACATTTACTCGTATATTCCGACTTTTAATGTAAATTCGTATTTGACGAAATGTTTTTAAATTAAATTATTAATGAAGTGTTGACATTTACTTGATGCTAGAAATTCAAATAGAGCAGCAATTTACACATTTCGAAGATTTTTTTAGGAGCGTGTCCCTATCTTAATTAGTGTATCTTTTTTGTAATTTGACATTGGGGACGAATCGCATTTGCCAATTTAAAGTCTGTATTAGGGTTGCCCTTGATTCTGAAGGAATGCATACATGCTAGTATTAAAAACTTTAATCTCTACAGTGCTTGTATGCCTAAGCATAACCGCTACTTAAATTCCTAACTATTAATTGCTATATGCAATACTAACTAAATTATCAGTTGGGTATATAATAGTTTCAATGGCAAATCTCCCAACTTTTAATTAATAGGCATTTATTATCGATGAGTATCAAACGATTGGCTTGAGAAAATAGGTCTGGCAATTAGTTTCTGAGGTCATATTGCATACCGAACCATATATTTCATGGGTTTATAAAAACTTTAGTATCGGTTGTGAATATTTTCACTTCCATCTAATTGTGAATAGTTTGAATAATTTCACAATGAGGACTATCGTTTTTTGTCTCACTAGGTGGCGCCACTGTAAAGTGAGGTCCTAAAGTACGGCTGTCAAAGTTTGTTATTACGGGCACCAAAACAAAAATTTACATTTAAATCATATTTAATACAATTTAACCGTAGACTTAACGTATTGGCAATGCTGCAGTCCCGTTTTGCTCGGAAAAAAAAGGCGCAAATAAGTTTCCGAAAGATAAAACTGTCTCAAAGCAGTGGTCGGTAGCGATTCACAGGGTCAACTATGTCCCTTCAAAACATTCACGTATCACATATCAGAGACCTATACACAATACATAAATACACACAAACACACAGAACAAACATCTATGTTCATCACATGTTTGTTCTTGGTGAGAATAAAACCCATAACCTTTAGCGCTGAAGCCACATTAAATGGAATATATACATATAGTGTATATCCTTACTTTAATATTATAAATGCGAAAGTAACTCTGACTGTCTGTCCGTCTTTCACGCCTAAAGTACTGAACCGATTTTGATTAAATTTGGTACAGAGATAGATTAGAGCTTGGGAAAGAACATAGGCTACATTTTATCCCACAGTTGGGCACGATATAACCTGTAGTCCACGCGGGTGGAGCCGCGGGCGGAAAGCTATTATGATAAATAATGCTTTCGCGTTTTCAGAGTGGACTTGGCCTCTATAGATAAGCAAATTATTTTGTGTACATGTCACTGGAGCCACTAAATATGCATTTATTATCATACTAGATTTCGTTCCCGTGGGAATTTAGGAAAATTATGTAACCTGTGTTAATTCAAGGTGTCAGCTACCTCCTTACCAAATTTTATCAAAATCGGTCCAGCCATTCTCGAGTAATATAAGTGTTGAAACCAACCCGACTTTGTTTTAAGTATATATTAAGACAAGCTTGCCGCCCGGGACTTCTTTCCCGTAAAAATTTGGGAAAATTAGGTAGCCTATGTGTTAACATAGAGTGTCAGCTAATTTCACACCAAATTTTATCAAAATAGGTTCAGCCGTTCTCGAGTTATAAGTTATAAGAACAAACCCGACTTTGTTTTATATATTAAGAAGATTATAGCCCAGAGACCTCACGCTACACCAGCGCCCCTAGCGGCGAATTCATACGCGATAGCCCTCATTGCCATTGTGAATATTTTCCCTTCCTTCAAAACTATATCTAAGTAATTATCACAAGTAGTAAATAAATTATCAAATACCTAGAATTTTGGCGCTACGATTTTAGTTACAAAAGTATTTTTATTGGCAGTTCAATAGATGTTCTGCATGAAAAAATTACAATATACTTAGAACCTTCAGCATAGCTAACATGGACGCGTGACATAAATTTATTGTATGTATCTCGTTCCACCCTCTCGTTCTATCGCATAGCGTTAACACGGAACAGACAGAATGACAGCGACATGAAAAAATTATCTCACACGTCTATAATAGACTGGCTGATTTGCACAAACATTGCTTTGCTTTTTCACACACAAATACACACTTATATTACATAGCGACTGAGACAGAGAATCAGAACATTTTGACGCCATAAATAAATCATTTTAGGGCTATACTATTCTAATAAACTTTAGGCGCCTTGCTATTGTATGTACAGAGGCCAGCGCATCAGGTTACTCAATTTTCATTGCAAAACCGCTCTTATCACAACAGCACAGAGTGCACGCTTGTGGTAACCTGATGTGTGGCCGGCCGTACTATGTATATTCTTTACTTAGATTTTAAAGAAATTATAGTTAGGTTTTTCTGTAAATTAAAGTACTGTCATACCCATTCGGTTCAATAAGGTTAATATACTTAATACGGACTCTCTCATGCATACCATTTGATCTTAATACCACGAATTGTACCACTCTCCAATTTTACTTGGATCAAATGTCTAGGCTCGGGTTACTGTCCCTAATCTTTAGGCTCTACCGCAAGTCGCTTAATCGAAACAGACGATTGAGCAAAGAGGCCGATCACTGGAGCAATGGGGTCAAGCAATGACCTCAATAAGTTTGGTGAATGCTCTTTTTCTTATCCACACATGTATAAAATAATCATTTGCTTATCTTGATGTAATTGAGTTTCAGAAAACGGCTTTAGCAAAATTCATTTTTACTGTTTAGGTTAAAGTGCTTCGGGCCAAAGTCAATTAAAACTTTCGAAAAATTGCGGATTCCTGTATCATTAGACAAAAAAAAAACAATACGTTCTGCAAATCGTTACAGGATGGCACTACCGCGGTTCCGCGCAATAATTTCAAAATTATAACTTGAATTTCAAAATTTCAATTTAAGTAGAAGGTTCTTTTGAATTCTATCCACTTAATAGGATGTCATCTACCGTTCCCAGTTTCGAAAAATTAAATGAACCTTCAGAGAACCTAATTTATTGTTTATTGATTTGACCCTCTCTTGAATACGCTACCGAGTTCCGTAAACTGTAATCTGGCGCGGAAGTATAATCATATTACAGTCCAACCACTCACTGTTACGTAATGTAGGTACCCAATGTTACGTATACTAGCCAGAAACAGAAGCCTTGTCGTGTAGTTACCGACGGGGCTACCCTTATTCTTATTGAGGTGTCATTCAGACAATAGCACAAACATTTGCACTATGAAACAACACGCGTGAAATACCCAATAGGTATGTATACACAGAACGAAAACTTTCAACAAAAAAACTGCGGGCTATTTGCCACTTATGTGTTCCCAAAATCCCAAAAATACCAACAAAAAAAACAAAATTCACACAACAACGAATGAATACGTCTTTGAATGGTACGCCCTTAGAATAAAGAGTACCTACGCCATTCGTTTAGAAATTGAAATTAATAGCGTGACTCCGAAAGTCACTTTCTGAAAATGTTAACAATTGTATAGGTAGTAATTAAAAAATAATTAATCGATAAACTTTTAAAATTATTGTACGTACTCTTCAGTTTTATTTGCAAAGAAAAGTAAGTGAGTGTGATTAATTTCGTTTTTTTTTTCAGGTTTCCTTAGTGGTATAGCGTTGAAGAAATACTCATTTAGACAAGTGGGGATGGTGGGAGCTGGTCTGTTTGTCCTGGGGGACCTCATGACCATCTTTGTACAGAAGACATATCAACTTGTGTTCACGTTTGGTGTAGTTAGAGGTGAGGTCATATTATAAAAATATAAATAGACTTTAAATTAACAAAACTTTAGGGGGTGATTGTCCCCATGAAACTGAACAACTTTTCTTAAAGAATAAAAATTCTTCAATGTATTATACAACATTACACCTGATACTCATTCAAAAAGCGACATATTCGCAAAGACAAACATTAATCCATGAAAAACATATGTCAAACTAACGTTAAAGTTTTTCTATTTGATATTAGCCAGGGTCTCTCGTACTAAAGTTTTTTTGAAGTGAAAACTTCTTTAGCGGCGTTGGCCACTTTGAAGTATGGGTAAAAAATGTGAAACTCGCGTCAGGACACGTGACTGTCACGTGACCCTGATCGAAAATGTGTATAGAATAGAATAGAAAAATCTTTATTTTATAGGACATTCAGGATGTCACTTAAAATAAGTCAAGATTACAATGAAATACATACAAACATACATTAAACGATTTAAATACATACATACGCATTCGTTCTTTTGACCCTACTGACTCTACGCCTATTCGACTAGGTTGCCACCTTTTTTGAAGTGAAAACTACTCTTTAGCAGAAAGGTTCGCCACAATCGAAGAAATTGAATTATGCAATTTGAAGTATGGATGGAAACCCGGACGGATGGCAGCCCTATGGTAAAATGTAGCTTGATCTCTGTGACAGATGTCAACGAAACCAACGAAGTAACTTTGAACGAGCGTTAGTTTTATAATTTTATTTATTATCACCTTAATTTTTATTATTTACCTGCCAGTTTTATTGCAAGTGAAATGCAATACGTTATTGATATAATAAAAAAGATATTCACACCTAAAACATATCTCGTAAGGTCTAAAATACATAATATATATAATTTTATGAAAATATAACGATTGCGCACGTACAAGTTCATACCGGACGAAAAAAAAATAGTGATTGACAATCGATAAACGTAAATCGATAACAAATTTTATTAAAATATTTCAAACATGAATATATGTATGATACTGGATATTGCATCTACAACGCCGCCTTTCACAGCAAATAAGATGCTCACATTAGTAAATGATGCCTGTGATCATGTGACACCGGACGACTGGAAAAATGTTATCATGAAAACAAAAAAACGATTCAAGATGATTGGGAGCGTGATTGCAAATACGACACGATCTGTGATGAAGACTTCATAATTAACCTGCAAGACTGCTCCAGCGACTCCGACTCAACTGATGGTAGTGAGGATGACCGTGGGATATTCTCATTTAAATAAATAAAAACTGTTTCTGTTTAATTCGAATAATATGTATTTTTATTTAAATCATATCAGACTATGGTAGATCACGGTTTTAAAAGAGTTTTATCGACAAAAAGTATTACTAGGTATGTCGTGAGTGTCACAGCTCTAGTGATGTATGTCACAGAGATCAAAGACGGAGGGGTGTTTAATAAATATAGGAAATTAAAACTGCAAAACTCAAGATGTCATCCGGTGTCAGCATAGAAAAAAATAAATTAAATATTAATACACAACGTTAATTTTCAAGTTTTTACTTCTGCCGGTACTCCCGGAGTGCAACCCGTTGTTTTTTTTATATGTAAAACTTATAAAAAGACACTCTAGCACGTTTTAAAAGCATTGACAACAAAAAAACGTTCGTAAATACCAAGATGATTCTAGGCATTGTTTGTCAATTTGTTGCAATCTCTAATTAACCACCATGGTCATGGTAACTGTTGGTTAGCCTTATTGACTGATCGTTAACAAGGACCAATCACAAAATCAATTAGATAGACAGTTAGAGACAGTTTTCCTCCCTTGCTAAATAAAATTCTATGAATTGCAATTATTGAAATTTATTAAATCAGCCATAGGAAACGGAAAACTGAGTAAGATTAATCGGAAAATCCTAAAAAACTTTAAGAACTAAATACCTAGGCCCCGATTCTGTAAATTCAGTTGTGTGTCGATGGAATAGTTGCCATTTTATCCATTCAAGTGGCGAAATAGTGAACTATCTAAATTTCAAACATTTAATGACGGCTGCTTTGACTGGTGGCGCCACCGCCAACTGAATTTTCAGTTGCTAGATAGTTTGCAACTTTACGTTCGGTTGACGGTGGCGCTGCTGGTCGGGGTGGTTGTCAGCAAGTATATGAAAATTAAGTAGTTCACAATTTTGCCACCTGAACAGATAAAATGGCCTCCATTCCATCAACACACAACTGAAGTTACAGAATCGGGGACCTAGTTGTTTGTAAAGCTACACATGAAGCATATTGAAAAAATACTCGTATACCGTGAGTGTTTATTATTAAGTGTGGAATGATTATGTATAAGAAATTGCTGTTAAGCAATAAGGCCGCCTATTTGTATGCATTGTATCAAAGCTGGAAATATTATTTATATTTTCCTAAGTGTGCAAAAAAGTATATTGTATTATTTTGTCGTATTAACGTTACGATCGTAAACATCATATGCCGAGCAGATTATGTAACTGAATTTTGTATTTGTTTTACGTATTTTATGTTTTAAAAGCGTTAATTAAAGTCCTGTTGCGTCTAGATCAACTTCATTTATTTATTTTTACATACATCAATAAAAGATTCGAACAAAACATGTTTTTGAAATGGGACGAAATATATACAAGTCTTTTACGTTTAAGAACTATCGGTTAGAAGATAAAAAATAGGATATTAGCTGATTTTTAGAAACAGTTTCATGTAAAAGATGCAACGTTAAGAGTTAAGATGAGAAATTTTGAATAAAAGTAATAATCGAATTTTTATAAAACAGCGTAGATTTTGTATTTGTGGAAAATAAAAACTAGTAATTTGATACTTTGTAGATGTAGGCACTACATGTCACACGCCTATCTACTCTATATCTTGATGATGATTCTGGAACTTTCAAACATATTCTTTTTTCCACAGGAGCAGGTTTTGGCACTATGATACCAGTAAGCTTCACAGCATTCAACTGCTACTTTACGAAGAAAAGAACTGCAATGATGAGCGCCAACCAATCAATGAGCAGTGTGGCTTCCATCACATTCCCTATGCTTGTGACATATCTACTAAGAGAGTATGGGTTTAGATGGTCCCTGGCCTTGATTATGGCTATGGATTTACACCTAGTCTTCGCGATGCTGGTCATGCATCCTGTCGACTGGCACTTAGTAGATGGAGAGAGAAATAAGCCCGGTAAGTGATAAAATATTTGTGTATTTCCAATACCCTTCCCAATGCCGGTTTGGTCGAGTGGTAGTGGTGCTGCCATTTAATCGATTTTATCTGGGTTCGATTCTCGGTCGGGGAAAACATTTGTGTAAAAAGCAGATGTTTCAGGTCATGAGTGTTCGTGTCTGTCTTTTTGTGTGTTCCATGGGACCCACGATACAGAGAAAACTTAGTCTGAGCCTTTGAGTGTGTTTCATAAAAAAATTAAAATGAATGAATATCTTTAAAGTCTGTTAGAAGCATTGGCAGGTTTAGGCGAAACAAATCATAGGCGAAATTGCAGGATTAGATTAAGATAATGTATTTACGTAAAATGTTTTAATATCAGATTCGTTTCTCATTGCCCTTCGTTAGTTAAAAGATATGGAACTGAAATGAGGAGAAAATCACTTATTACGTACTGATTATTGAACGTATTTGTTCGGATATGGGACTTTAATAATAATTTTTGACGTATTTTATGTTTGTGGTGTCCATTTACATGGTTTATGTTGTCTTTTTATTATGTTTCTTCAAACCTTTTCTTGGCCATGGGAATATGGTGTTTTATTTGTTAAAATAATTTTAATTTGAAAAGATTGTACGGCCATGGGAGTATGGTGTTTTATTTGTTAAAATAATTTTAATTTAAAAAGATAACTTTTTCTGCATTTTTAGATCACTTCTGCTTAATGCTTGGTATTAAAGTTGTAATACTCGTTACTATGCGGAAATTGTTATGTGCACGACATCCATCACTAACATCGTGTTCATTTGCTAACCCTTCCAGAATTAAACTGTGACGTCTTAAGTGTTAAAAAGTTACGATTAGAAAACTATGATGAATCAATAGTGAAAATGTTGCCAGGTGAGGAAACTGTCGAAATAAAAGACACGAAAACGAGATGTCGACATGAGAGTATACAAAAAAATATAATGTAAGTAACAAATTAAAAAAAAATTTTTAATAGATAGTCTTAATACGTTTTACTAAACAATGAATGCCACTTTACGTAATCCTACAAATTTTAAATGATTTTAGTCACGTAATTAAACTGTTAAAGGAGTTTTCAAGCCCATAGTTTCGATCGTGTACGAAACTTACTTAGTATCTTTACTTAATATTGTTTAAAATTAACATTACAACGAAACTATTAATAGATAGATAGATAGATAGATAAAACCTTTATTTAACTGACACATTACACACAATTACAAAAACTAAAAAAATAAAAAAAATAAAGTAAAAACATTTGTAATACTTATGGATTTTGTAGATATATTTAAAATCAATACTTAATATTTCATTTTCAGGAAAACTATTTACGAGAATGTAGAGCTAGATTTACTAAAGGATCCTAAGTTCGTGAGCACGCTTGTTGGATTAGGATTTGCATTCGTGTCGGATGTAACCTATTTAGCTATGGAACCCATGCTTTTGTTCTCATATGGGTTTAGTCAAGTAAGTATTATATAATTTCTTAGTATGTTTGTGACTAGATAAAGAGAGCGATACATCTTAGGAATCGTATGTGATCACAGCGTAATCTTTTGTTTTGACCCCCCCCCCCCCACGCCTTGATTACGTAATTTTCGTCCGTGCTTAAAATGTTTGCTGTTTGTTAGCACTGACACGTATGTCATGTTTCTATGGGTCTTAATAAATGACCTAGGAGAAAGCTTGTGGCGAGACACAACCCAGTCGTGGTGGGAAGCTGTATTCGGTACTGCACGCTCATCAGTAGCGGCGCCTGCTTGTTTAAATTGGCTTTACAATAATGTTCTCAGGTGGATGACTAAAATAATTTTACTACTTTTCTAATTAAAAGTATTTCTAGCTTCTACAACACCTTTTTCATTTTTTAGAAAATTTCTTTAGCTAACAAGTTATAAAATGATGACATAATCATAAATTCTCCCCCCCCCCTTCCGGTGATCACGTAATTGTTGAATGATCCCTTAGTGGAAAAGGCAGGAACTTTTTTTTGCTTCCGCCACGTTTTTTCTAAGCCCAAAGGAAAATTGTTTGAAGACCATCTCAAATATCTTGTTTCCATTGTAACACATGTGTCGATTGCACGAATAGGCCAATTTATACTACACATAAATAACAATTATAACAATTGGTTTGGCTAAATGTTCCGTGGTCTATTCCTGGTTACAAATGTTGTTTAATTCTGTTCTTCGTGTGTGTGTCCAAAGAGAACTACGATATAGGTTCAGAGGGCTGTACATTTTATTATTTAAGGATAGTAACTTAAAAAATTAATTGTAATTTGCAGATGCAAGTAGCAACCTGTGTGATGGTGGGTGCCGTGGCAGATCTACTGGCCAGAATCTTCCTAGCAGCATTCACCTACTTTTTCGCTGTCGATAGCAGAAAGATATTCTTCGTGGGTACTTGCATCACCGTGTTCCTTCGAATAGGTATGTAAATCCATATTATGTTGGATTGTTTATAAAAATATTGCGAAATTGAAGGATTGTATGTACGACTCTCGTACTTGTTTTCGGTAAACTAGCTTTTCGCTTGGAACTGTTCCCTTGGGAAAATAATAAAAATATGTAGCCTATGTAATATTTGCATGTCTAAGATACATAACTGCAAAGTTTCATCAAAATCGGTTTAATAGTGTTTGCGTGAAAGAGTAACAAACATTCATTCATCAATTCGTCCATTTTCAAAACTTGCTTATTTATAATACTGTAGGAAACCTAGCTTCTTTGGTAGCTTCTTCTTTGGTAATAATTTTATTATTTAGTAAATTCACGGCTAACTTAAATTATGATTCATGAATCTTTTCAACAAGATCAAATTCGGAACATTAAGTATATTTTTGTGAAAAGTTCAATTAAAACAGTATTCAGCAAAGGCAGCGATTTTATTCTCTATCGTCACTGAATAAATTAGAATAATATTACAACCGCATTGTTAGCAAACATATCAACGGATCGACGTGATTTTTTTTTTAAACAGCTAGGGATTGTTGGAGATATATATAGCGACACGTTTTCCACGCAAACGAAATACTGTCCTGTGGTCTAGATACTCTTACAGATGCAAGTTTTTTCTGATTTTGTCTAGCATCTATAATCGATTGTAAATTATTCCTTACAGCGTTAGTGTCATCAAGTGACTTGAATTTTGTGTTCGCCATCACTGCCATCTCCGGCCTGGTGAGGTGTTCGGTCCAGGTCCTGTTTCCCTTGGTCCTGGTCTCAGCAGCGCCTGACAGGTTTCCTGCTGCTTTGTCACTGCACATCCTGTTCTCTGGGTGCCTGATGCTCATGGCTGACCCTTTGATAGGTGAGTCTCTGTAAATTGATTCAAATATTTATTCATTTAATTGTAAATTTATTCAAATATTTATTCTGTAAATTGATTCAAATAATTATAAATATTTATACTAAATGGACCATCCAGTTGAACCTGCCTGGTTAACTGACGCTGCCTCGTAACCGATGGTCCCGTGCGCTCAATTCCCGGTAGGGTAAGCACATAAACACATTAATTCTCGAGTCTTTGATTGTATAACGTTATTTATTCATTTATTTATGGGTATGCCGAATTGATAAAAGTTGACTGAATAGTCAACATACTTTATTTAACTAGGTAGTATAAAATCACATAATCAATAAGTCGTAACTGGTTTTATTTTAATGAGTACTACGATTTTCCGCACAAGTATTTGTAATTTTTTTAAAACAGTCGCGATTCTGCGCATCTATTCTGTAACTTTACTACCGAAACTTCAGAGCATCGCATGTCAGTACATCTCTCTCTTGCGCCACACATTTCGGGAAAGTATAATTTTCTTCAAATGTTTACTTTGATTCTGCAGCTATTTCCAAAATTATTTTAGAATTTAATAGAGCATAAGTATCGAGATTTTCAGTAAAATTTATACATTTTTGCTTTAGATTTTCGCTAATGATCACTCTCAAATACAACGCTTTTGACTGAACATCCGTTTCAGTGCCTATTTTCGCTCTAACTTTTTTACAATTAGCACTTTCAGTTAACTAAATCTAGAAATTATTAGCTAAATGTTGTCCCAAACAATTTAGTTACATTTGCATTTTACAGCCTCGAAAGATATTCAAAAATGTTTGTTTAAAAAAGTGAGTTTTCCAATTTTTTTATGGAAAACAGCAATTATTCATAGGACCTACTATTATAGTGACAATAAGTGGCAAGACGTATCGGACGTTATGTCGGTGGTAAACTTACAGAACTGGGCATATATGTAATATATCCTGTAAGTCTGCGACCGACACACGACCGATAAGTATCACTTATCACTAACTGTCACTGCTGTCATCTGTATAGATTCTCTATCTAAGGGAGAGATTTTTTAATTTTATTTGTTTAAATAATCTCTCCCTTGCGCTCTATCTATACAGATCAACAATTGCTACACTAGAACATAATTATGTTGTAAAAACATGCAAAATTAATTACTAAGTGCGCAATTAATTACAGGCTCTACAATACTCTATAAGCACTAGTATTAAGAGTTATCTAATCTTAATAAAATTAACAATACATAATTATTAGTCTAGCTAAACGAAAAGCCAAAGAAAAAACAGAATTATGTTTGTCTGTAGGCATATTCTTTATTGTACAATGATAATACAAAAAATAATAAGTGCCGATTAATTGCATGTTCAGTTTTAGCTAAAGAAATGATGCAAATTAACTATATCACAGATGTACTACTGACATCCGATTGTAGACTTATAGAACAGTATAGCTGTCGTTTAATGAAGCACGGTGCATGAATGAAGCGCAGTTTACTATTTACGAATGTAATACGAATAGTTTACTATTCATAAGATAAGAATAGTCAATACAGACTACAATGTATTTTAATGTAGATTCGTTGTCAATAAAGGAATCACCTTGCTAAATAAAATAAATTGTACAAATATAGTGGGAGTTATGATACCGTTTCATTGTTATTATAAAAAAGTACTTGGTGACCTTATTTTGCGATTCTAACAAATTTGCAGCGTGGTATATTATTGCTTGTCAAAACATGTAAGAGTTGACAGTTTTAGGACCATTTTTGAAGGAGTCTCAGTCGTGAATCAAGCTTTAGAACAACTTTTAATTTGAGATTGTATTCGAGAACGTCACTTTCGTTGATCAAAGTTCCACTGAGTGACATTCAGGTGACATTTGAAATGTCACTCAGCAGATGTCAGGTTGAGGCAGGCTTTCTAACTTTTCTCTAATAGCATACCCGCAATTTTTACCTGTCATCTATCAGTTTTTGACACCTTAAATAAATAAATAAATAAATGTTTATTTTTCTCCAAAAAAGTTGTACATAAAAATTGAGCACATAGAGAAGTGGGAGACTGGAGCTTGAACAGTTCCACCGTTCCTATTCAATGTAAAATGTTGAAATATACATAAAATAATTATTTTTAACGTAAGTTGCTGCGTAAAACGTAAAAATATTGTCAATAATACCAAAAATGCAAATCAATCCAGACTTCCATTATTATAAAACCTGTCAGCTGACATAATTCAACTTAAAATGCTTTCTTGAATAAGATCAATGCTTAACACTTGATTTGAACTCAAATCTTGTTTTGGATGATGAGAGTTCAAAATGACACTTGAGACGCCATCAAGAATACGGGTCTCAGAGTGGTAATTGGTTGTTTTCACGGTGTGTCATTATTGGATTGGTGATTTTAATAAAAGGCTTGAGTTGTTGGCCAGATGAGTTAGCGATCATCGTAACAAAGTGTTAAAATATTATAGTAGGTAGTCATCTTTTCTGTAATTTTTTTTTTATTTTTTATTAAGAATGGGTTCGCTCTTGACCCAATCTAGCTCAGGTCAAAGATGCAGTCGAGGATATTAGACTAGGACTGAA
Organism: Aproaerema taeniolella; assembly: GCA_949987775.1. Taxonomy (NCBI): domain Eukaryota; kingdom Metazoa; phylum Arthropoda; class Insecta; order Lepidoptera; family Gelechiidae; genus Aproaerema; species Aproaerema taeniolella. Next base: position 11,437,656 of record OX465243.1, read on the forward strand.
GCCTTTGAAAATGGTAAAAAGTGAAAAAAATTATAGTAGGATGAAACCCATTGGAAAAGGAAGATAACATAACAAAAATTAAAGGAAAAAAATAAATTACGGGCAATCTGAGGTCGGGAAGTGGAATGGATCACCCCCTTAAGAGAAAAAAAACGGTTTATCTCGATTTCCGGCAAAACTATAAGTGGTTACGGGTAAAACAGCAAATAGGTGAATTCATAGCGAAATATGTTATATTTACCATTTTCCTCTCTATTGAGAGGAATGTTTTTTTGACGTTGGCGCCGAACAATTACTCGCATGGTATAATTATCTTAGTATTTACTTATTCATTAAACTTGGTCCTGTTCAAACCGGCGCCGACGTCAAAAAAAACATTCCTCTCTATTTATCATATTCCGCTATGAATTCACCTATTTGCTGTTTTACCCGTAACCACTACTTACTCGTGAACATAGCTTTAAAAAAAATATTTCACCCTTTATGAAGGCGGTTCAATTTTTTGTTAAAAATATTTTATTTTATTCTTTTTAAAGGTAATCATTTATCTATATTAATGTTATAAAGAGGAAAGATTTGTATTTTTGTATGTAACGAACAGGCTCCGAACCTACTGGACCGATTTGAAAAACTATTTCACCATTAGGATGCTACATTATCCCTGAGTAACATAGGCTACATAATTTTCACGAATTCCCACGGGAACGAAGTCCCGAGCGGGATGCTAGTCATTCACATAACTCACTCGTAGATTTACTATAAATCACTCGAGATTAAAGAGCGACATAGTGATCAATTACTTTCACCCCACGGAAAGATATGAGGTGGTAATATTCATAACCAGTCGCAACATGGCAAGAAAGATACGGGGTAGTTCAATTCTCAAACCGATCGCCAGATGGCATGAAAGATATGGGGTGATATTATCAACCGATCACCAGACGGCAGGAAAGATGTGTGGTGGTAATATACTCTACCAGTCACTAAACGGTGACCGGTAGAATAGATAGCCCCAGGACACAAAGGAGCCCTAAAAAATAACTTAAAAGTCTCAGGGAACAACTTCGCTTTTGCTTCGTTTACATTGATGACCCATTATCATCCACATATATGACCGTAAATTTCAGTTTATTTTTTATTTTTGACCTAAACTACTGCAGCGATTTCGATAAAAATTTTATGGGACCAATCTGGAAATAGATGCTACCGAACTAATAATTTTTTTTTGAAATCGGTCTACAAATGACGGAGTTTTGAGGTAACAAACATAAAAAAAACATCCGAATTGAGAACCTCCTCCTTTTTTTTGAAGTCGGTTAAAAAGAAGATCCCACGCTACGTCATGTTAATTGATAAGGTAGTAGAGTGAAATAACAAAATTTTTAAAATGTTGGCTATCCAAAAAAAGTTAGTCCAATTTTTAGATAGTATTCACCCTATTTATTGCTAATGAAATTATTTCTCTATTTTTATAGGAGTTATCTTCGAAGCCACTGGCAGCTACGTGTATTGCTTCTTCGCGATGAGTTTCTGCTGCTTCGTTTGCGTTGTGCTTTGGATCATAGAGTATATAGTCTATCGCAAAAACAAATGAAGATCGCGCTGACTGAAGCATAATCAATATCGAAAAGTGATACTCAACGATTCCACTTTTGGATGGAACAGCTAATTCTTGTTACAACTTGTGTATTGAAATCATTGTTAACTTTATATTTAGTAGTTACCAAAATAATTAAGAAAATGAAGTAAATTTTACAAATTTAAAACAATAAATCAAACCAATTCATAAAATAACAAACAATAGTCGGAGACTACTACTTCAATTTTAAAATTATTAAAATTAACATTAAAAATTTTGTTTCACCCTCCGACATTCGATTATTAATAACTTTTAAACAGCTGAATTAATTTTGATGAAATATAGCTAAGAACCATTTCGATTACGTCAGCTTTTAAACAAAAATTGCATCAAAATTATTTCATTCGTTGAGGAGCTACGATGCCACAGACAGACATTTCACAGATACACATTTCAAACTTATGAAACCGCTCTTTTTTGTTGGGGGTAAAAATATCCCCCTCTAAACGTCTCTGGTGCAAAAGGTTCCCATAGTGCTTGTGTCGTTGCCACGCTGCTATATTACAGACAACGTTTGCAGCGGGTATGGTCTGGGGGTCGTGGCACTAACGTCCGGGAAAAATCAATGGTTTCACGAGTAAGAAGCCAATAAAGGACTTATAGAATCTTTTTTTTTGTTAGCCTACGGTGTCCCACGGCTGGGCAGAGGCCTGCCTCGTATCCTTCCAATTTTGTTGAAAAGTCTGTCTGAAGTCTTCTGAGTGGGAGAAGCCTCCGCGCCGGATCTTTCTTGGTGCAGAGGCTGTCAATAGCCATAGAGTGCGGTAATGCAGCAGCCGTAATAGGCACCTTTGCACCAGGTACGATTAGGGGTGGTTATTTGACAATTAGACTTCATATAATTTTATTAATTTAAGTTATCAAGTCTTAGATAAGTATGTAATTGTTTTTCGTTACCTACTTAATTTAAAACATTCTATACATACTAATTTATAAATTAAGTTCTCTAAAACAAAGTTTTGTATGAATAAGCTATAAGGACCCGCCGAGACAAATTGCTACCTATCTTGAAATAAGTGTATTAAACCAGTTTTTTATACAAAACAAGTTTTAATTTATTTAATATATTTATTGATGATATAAAGTAAGAGCATGCTCTAAATTAGGGTAATTTATTGCATTCATAAAGATAAGTATTTTAAGTAAATACCTCTTCCTGTTAAATTTGTTTTTAAGAAAAAAGATCCTAATAAATAAAAAATAAATTACCTAACCTTTACACTTTTTGACTGTCAAAAATGTCCGTTCTTATTTTAGGGGAATACAAAAACTTCCACGTGTACTTTTGCAAGTAATTCTTCTTTTATACGAGGACAGACTTAAAAAATAAAAAAAGCGTTGTAGTTTCATTTTTAACATTTATTGAATCTTATAAAATTAAAAAATGGGCGCGCCCACTACCATGTAAAACAAAATATTTATCTACATATCGCTAAAAATTATTAAATATCTTATAATAGTGATCTAAGTTACAGTTTTCTAAGTAAATTGAACTTTGTGCAAATAAAAGTCTATTTGAATGGTCACACGTAAATACCCATTATTAGAGCCCACTTATTATTTTTACAAGCCCATTTATAATTTCGACGGCTTCGTTTAATTATTTATTTATGAAGCCTCATTTTATCGTCAATATGATAGCTACAAAATTATTACGTAGTTCGGAATTGAATTTATTGTAGGGGATGAATGTAAACTTATAGAAAGTTATTTGTAACCGGAAAATCGATGATTATCGAGACACTGTTTCAAAAATAGTCCTCGGTGGGGACGTTTAGGGGCTGGTGAAAAAAAAAGATGTTTAAAAAATATCGAAACAAGAAATTTAAATGGTACGAATGGCATTCAATATGAATCTAAAAAACGTAAGCAAAAAAAGCTTTAACATTCTTGAATTGACGCCCAACAATGCAATTTTTTGCAATGCGCAATCTACATACATCAGCTGACCTACATGACCCTGAATGATATAGTATCTACTTGCATTTAACATTCAAATACTTAGAAAACATGTGACCTAGACCTAGACTATTCAATGACTATTTCGAATTAATTCGTAATAACAATAACTTTCGAAACAATAACTTTGTTTACCTAAGTAGGGGTTAACGTTGGATTTTCAAATGAAAAGTGACTTTAAACCAACATTCTTTTGTTTTAAACGAGGGTCAAAAGAACACGAGAAATATTTTCAGAAAATTTGAGACATTATCGACGTTAGTGCTCGTACTTTGAAAAACTTGAAAACACAATATATTTGAAAAATAAAAAATACATATTTCGTTAACTACACACGAGCGAAATTTGTGATCTTATACTTTCGTTATTCGATCACAGAATAGACCGTGTGTTTTTCCACTGAAACCAAAGCAATTTCTTACGACACTAATTTAAAAATATTTTTATAACTAAACTTTTTACATTTCAACAGTGACCTTATTTATTTCATAATTTAACAACATTACAGAGGCCATATTGTACCTTCCTCATCTGCTCCATAAACGTCCCCACCAAGGGGCACGGGCCTCCCTTAAAAACAGTGAAGTGGGCCACCACGCTGGCCTAATGCGGGTAAACTAAATTTCTCAGACGTGTTGGTTTTAATCATGATGTTTTCCTTCAACGCTGAGTAAATGATAATCAATGAGAAATCTGTACATACACTTGAAAACACGAATTTAGTTTTATAAGCTCGACCAGGGTTTGAATCCAAAACCTTCCAGTTACAAGACAGATTCTTTAAACAACTAGGCTTACGCCGCTCGCAATACATATGTACACTCTAAATCACCTACCATCATAAGATTGTATGTTTTTCAGTCTTAAAAAATAATATTCACGTCAACCCCATTTCATGATAGTTTTCCTAAGCACAAGAAGGTATTCTCTGTCTCGGTTCTATTCTGATTTGAAATCCGTCAGACCTCTTTAAAATGATGTCTCCTTTAAGCTTGAATTCTTCTTGTGGGATATCAGAGATCACCTTGTAGTTGCGAAGAATCGTTGAGAGCAGCACTTTCAGTTTCAACAATGCGTATTTGCGACCTGGAAGATAAAAATATTTCAGGTGTAGCTCACAGTAGCTCATAGCAAGTAATTAGTCGGAGTAAGTAATAAATAAAATGCCTAAAAGGAATTTTGTTGTTTGTCTACAACAAAAAACGTATTTTACATGAACACAGAGCAACTTCCGATCATAGAGCGTTATCTCCTTTTTAGTTCGGCATCGAGTCTGCAACTGTCAGCGTCGTAGCAAAGTGTGTCAAAGTTCTGTAACATTCTGTTAATTGGCCGTCTTTCGTATCCGATCCGAAATTCGATATTATTATGTTGTAACACGTAACGGCCCGCTACAAACTCGCCCGTCATGCTATTCCGATGACGTCAAAACTTCACATTGATTACGAGATGGAATAAGTAGTAGTGTCATTTATTATACTAAATATATATTTAAAATACTAACCGACACAGCTTCTGGGGCCAGCACTGAACGGTATAAAGCTGTAGTAGTGACGGTTTGAGGTGTTCTCCGGAAGGAAGTTATCAGGGTCGAAGACATCAGGGTTCTTGTAGTACTGGGGGTTGCGGTGGATCTTGAAGGTTCCGACGACAACCGTTGCACCAGCAGGCAGGATGTAGTTATTCGTTGCTGAAATTAAATAATATTATATATTTTTCTGGCGTATCTCTTTAAAGTATCTGTAATCTATTACAGTGCTTCTATTTTTTCAATATCTCTCGACAAACAGTGTCTGTCACTTTCTTGACATTTGAAAGTCAACTTACTTACTCGGAATACGACGATTGCCGAAACACAATAAGAAATAAGAAGCACTGTACGTCGTATGTAAAAAAATACTCGATTGTGCAATTTTATATCAATACTACTCTCAAGGCTTAGTTCCATTGTGGTATTCTTATTTTAGAAAAAGACTGTAATTGAATCTATTTAATTTTAATTATTGCTGAAATCGCTACTACTTACAAATTTTGACGTCATGTTTCAGTTTTCTAGCAATTACAGGTACTGGTGGGAACAGCCTCAATGTCTCAAAAATGACTCTTTCCAGATATTTCATTTCCAGGGTATCGGCGAAGGTGCACTGTCGGTCAGAGTCACCGAAGATTTCATATATTTCGTCGTATACTTTAGCTTGAATGTGTTGGTGGACCCCAAGTAAACACAACACAAAGCTGGACCCGGCAGCTGTGGTATCGTGACCCTAAAAAATATTAAAAAGAAAATTGGTTAAACACTCAGGGAATTTTATGAAATGGGCTTCCGAAGTTTGCAAATGTATATTGTTACCTCAAACATGATAGTGTCAACTTCTTCTTTTATCTCATGATCACTGATGTTGTTTGTACCATTCTGAGCTGATTCAATCATCAGATCCAAAAACGCCAGCCGCTTTTTTTCACCTGAAACAATTTTTTTGAAAATTAACTATCTGGTTTCTTATTTTGTTAAAAACTTGTGAACTTTCATTGAATCAGTCACCATGACTGTGGAGACGCACGTTGTTTTGTGGTTTGTTTCTCTAAGTAAATACCTGCAATTTCTAAATCTTCTTCTATTTAATTTTAGGCAAGATCATCCTTATCTTCACTAGTCCTAATGTTTTGCTACTTCTTTACTTTTATCCTTACTAATATTTTAAATGTGAAAGTGTGTTTGTTTTTCCTTCCTCTGCGTCGTAAACAGAGGAATGGATAGACTTGATTAGCGTACTTTTACGAACGAAAAACTTTTACTTTTGTGTCGTGTGGTAATTGGTTGAGAATAACACCATACCATCTTTTACCAAGGCTGTCGTAAGAGGCGACTAAGGAAACACAAATTAATGAGACCCGCCTCCTATTAATCCATCCTAGGCAACGTCACATCAAGTTGTTCTGAATTTGAAGTGGCGTCCTATGGTCTCATGTGGTGTGGTAGGCTGTTACGGGCCGTCTGGTTTGCGACCACCCTCCTACTGAAGTCCGACGCCAAACAGCTTGTTGTGTTCCGTCGGTGCGTAGAGGTACCAGTGCCTGAATAGGCATTTTCTGAGTTAACTCGCTACATGATCGCCCTCATGAATGACCTTGGTCAAGATTGAAGTCAAGAGTTCATAATAAAAAAAAGTAGTTCCCTGGAAAAATATTGCGTACTTACCAACATCATTTTCATCATTGAAGTCTAGGTCATCTCTGTATCCTTTGAACACAGTGTCAGCAAGAGTGGTAGCATCATTTGCCAAGCCACTATCATTTGTCTCTGGTGCTCGAGTTAACTCTTCGATAGTGAGTGGAATGATACCTCTTGCTTTGTTTTGCAAATACGTCTCCTTCTTCTTTTTGATTACCTGAAACCATGATATGGGTACTTTTAGGGATTCCTATTTAATTGAAAGCTAGATTTTTATAATTTCATAACTATTAAGTTTTGATGAAATACGGAATGTTACATAATTCATCTTTCGATGTTACAAAGAGAGCTCTGTACCTTTTGGTGGGGACGTATTGAGACCGATAGCGAAGTTCTTTGTTTAGTGTTACTTTAACAAAAAAAAAATTGATTATGTCAGTGGGTCAATGTTGTAAAGATAATAATAAATAATTACCTTATTTGTAAGTCCATGAATAGTACTCAAAAGATTTATTTGCTTCTTGAAAAATGAAGTAAATTTAAAAATAGAATCAAATCGCATCCAAAATTTGTAGTGCCTCTGGTGGATAATATCGCACATTCTAAAAATTAATAAACAGTAATTAGTTAACCTTAAGGTATGCGTTCCTAAATGTCCTAAATGTGTGGGAAAGAAAACTCAATAGTAACAACTTTTTTTTTGCTTTTAGGTTTATGCATCATACCTAAAAGCAATAGAAGATTGTGTTTAGGTATGGTGCATTATGGGTATAAAAGTCCATGACCGTCCATCCGTCCGTGGTACTTCGAATGAGTGAATTTCTACAACCAAATCATCTTCAATACTTTTAATTGTAATTTATGTTATGACCGATTAATAAATTGAATTACTTGAGTACTAAACTAGATTAGATCTTGAAATATTACATAAATAAAACCACATTTTAACATTATATATTAAATACTTAAATTATCTTCATTGACAACTAGACGACTATATTTTTTATACCAAAAATTAATTCCTAATTTTAATCTCGATAGATAATCAAATGAATGGACTTACTTCATCACAGCCATAGCATAATCAAATCCAGATTCATCTTGAGTTTTTCTCGTAATGCCCATAGCCGTTTCTGTAAGAAATAATCATATTCATGAATCATTGACGATTGACAATTGACACGATCTATAAAATATCCCTAATTATGATCATTTATAGGAAAAAAATAACAGCATTTAGGTCAGCTCACAGCGATTGACACAAATGGATTTAATATTGAACAGGTCTATTTTCGAAACAGTTTTATTGTGGTTTTTTGGAAGTTTCTCTATAGATGAATTAAATTATTTTTAGGGAATAAATTGGAAGCGCTACGCAGGGAAAAAGATGGCGAGAAGTTAAAGTTTGAATTTGTTCATTTTTTCTTAAGTACTTTTTTTCATAAGTTGTTGAAATGAAACGCTATTTCAAAACTTTTTTCTTATTAAAAAACTTGACCACATTACGGAGATTTCAAATAAAATTAATACATCTTTACTTTTTATTTATTTACTGAAAACAAAGCCCGTTTCATATGTTATGAAAATATACGTCCCTACTAAATGGCACGGGCTTCCCTTCGAAACTTGAAGGCGGTTGAGGCCGTCGTCCGCCACTAATATCCGATATAATGACCCTGCACCTGCTGTTATGTTATGAAGTGCGATGATCTCTATATTTTGGCTGACTAGGCACAAAGGAGATCAAAAACATAACAGCATTAAAAACCCATCTACTAAAATTTTCCCTACGCGCAACCTCATAGAGGTTTTGCATATTTCTAGGATGGGGCGATCTTATTGACAACAAACAGCATACGCTACTAAACTCCTAAGATACTTACCTAAAAGAATATCCACTGTAACGCCACTCATGTGATCGTGGACATCAAAGGTCTTGCCTATCTCTGGGCGCATTTTCTCCACAACGTTCCTGCTGTTTTGGTTGAAAACACCAATAAACGACTTCAAGATGTTAATGTGGAAGGTCGGAGCGATCATCTTTCGATGTGACCGCCACTTTTCACCTGTTGACGAAAATTATTTAAGTGGGAAAAACGAAAAATATTATGTGTTAAAATAAGCTTGTTTGAAATCTAATGTATGTATCAGGCTTTACATGTTGACCTTGTCATCGCCCTTATCTCGCTCATTATATTGCCTGCTTCCGTAATTCAAATGGGTAACCTGACGTGCTGCTGTCTGTACAAACATGCCTAGTTTTTTTTACTTGCCTGAACATAGTTAAGAGGGGTGTGGGTGAAAATTTTGGATTAATGAAAACACATCGAAGGTGTTATTAACCGACTTCAAAAAGGAAGAATAGAATAGAAAATCCTTTATTTTATATGACATTCAGGATGTCACTTAAAACAAGTCAAGATTACAATGAAATACATACTAACATACATTAAACGATTTAAATACATACATACGCATTCGTTCTTTTGACCCTACTGACTCTACGCCTATTCGCAAAGGTGCAGTCTTCCTCAGAGAAGAACAGGCAAGAAACTCTGAGGTTGCTCTTTTAAATCGCATTACAAATTTTCTTATTTACTAATTTTAACTAAATCTGAAATAACTCTAGAGCTGAGCAGTTCATTCCCATGGCTGCCTGTCAGACAGATAATCAGATAATACATACAGTCGAACATAGAAGATATTCTATGTTCGACTGTATGTATATTCAAGACTGTATGTATATTCAAATAACTTTTAAGGAAAGAAAAATGTTCAGCGCGAGTGGGAAATGAATGGAAAAATGTTCAGTGCCTTCGCATTCCCTTACTAAGAACATTACTTTGTGCTTGTAGGTTAGCGCCATCTGTGTCTACAGACTCATACCACTTGTTGCAAAGCAGACAAGGTGAAATCTATTAACTATTTTTAATTTAGTATTTTTAAAACGCTTACCCGCGTGAGGGATATTTAAAAATATTTTTTAGGGAAAGTTTCTTAAATGACTTTATCTTTATTTTTCGGTTTTTTGAAGTCGGTTTAATTTCTTGCTTAAAAAGTTTATTTTGTTGATATTATTATATTCTACTGAGGTAGTTTTTATTCTTACTTACAAAATCCTTATAAACATAAAAGTATTTTTCTTTGCAAAATACTACGGTATCTAGGGGTATCTAAGACCATGTATCTGAAAGGCTTAAAAGCAGTGTAGGCTCCTCTTGGACGCAAACAAAGCCGCTGGCGGAAAGTTAATAAGAAAAACGAAAAATTTCGCAGACATATACCTAGATGAAAATGTTACCTTCTCAGTATACAGTGTCTTACGAGAACTGGAGAGATTTTCAGACTCACCTGAACTGATGAGTAGACCTTCACCAAGCCAGGGTTTGAAGAACCTGTACTCTGAAGATTTATCGATGTGGACGTTACTGTTCAAGATGACCTCTACATCATCAGCGTCTGTCAGGAAGATGATCAACTTCGACCCCAGCCAGCCTCGGATGACGTTGCCATATTTCTCAGCATACATCAGACCAAGGCTCACCAGTTCTGGACAAAAAGAAAATTGACATAAGAAGACAAGATTACTATATGGGGTGACTTGAAATTACATAGCGAAACTTTAGGGGCTGATTCAGCCCATGAAACTGAACAACTTTACCAAGGAGCCGTACATGAAGATCTCTAAAAAAGTTGCGACACAGCCAAATCCGCTGATCGCACAAGTTGTATGACGAGGTAAATTTGTTTTTGTATGACGAGAAATAAATAAGTTGTTTTGTAAATATAATTGTAATAAGTAGGTTTTGAAACTTATTAACTGTGCCCTCAAACGGTAAGTATTATCAACAGCTCTAGCACGATAACGACAAACTCGCGCTCGGTTCACGCTGAAACTTCACTTTGATTGCGCGAGGGTCCCACGCAAAGGCTTGCTCGCCCTATAGCGTTGTGAATGTTGACATTTTGACATAGGACCGCGGTGTTGTCGCGGCGCTGTCACTATCGTACTCGGCCTGCTAACACGTGTATCTATGTCCAATGACAGTTAAATTAGATTTCGTTTACTAATGACTTATACAATGTAATTTGTTAATCAATTAGGGTACTTTTAATGAAAGTACACAAGTCCACAATGACATGTCATGATATTTGAAATTTTTTTACAAAAATACTTTGCTTCTATAAAGCAAAAAGATAGTATAACAGATACGTATTCAAAACATGTTTGACCATACGAGATAATTATGAGGCAAGGAGACACAATATCCGATATTCCTAGGATTGAAAAATCAATTTCCTGAAGCCAACCTATTTGATTCAGATATTTTATAGCCAAGAAAAGGTAACCCTTGATAATTATTTTTCCTCTTCTCATCTTATAGGTCAAGTATGTCATGAACTTGACTAACCCAGTTGTCAGAGTTTTCAAACCGCCAAATGTCTTCTAGCTTAATAATTGACTTTAAAAAACTCCATTGTAAAGGCGATTAGTTTTCTAATTTGTTTTCCTTATTGTTTTCCTGACTTTCCAACCTAACATCGTTGTTTTTATTGTATCCATTATAATAAATTAGTCATTCTTTGATTGTTATTTTTCGGTCACTCAGTCATAAATTTAATTCTAATGGATGCTCCTACCACTCAGTGCATTGACAAGTATGACCTACCTACACTATTAAAAACGTTTTTTTATTGCAAATGTGACCTTGTGGAATCTCTATCTTTAATATCACATACAGACTCCATCGGATATTCATATTTTAAATTAATACGCCTAAGAACCTTGAAATCGGTTTTTATTGGAGAGCGTGTACGAGAACGATTGTATCAGCTATCAGAATCAACGTGGATACCGGCGTTTAAAAAGAAGATTAACAATTAAATTTGTTAATAATACTGGTAACGGTTTCTTGTAATCATTATTGGTTTCAATGAGTAATGTGACCATGCAAACGTTTGAATTTTTATTAATAGGATAGTATGAAAAAAAATCCCGAGGTACATAAAGCAGCACATGTCACTCTTATATCGCTCGTTATAGCGTAGGTTTTAGTATTCCAAATGGGTAACCTGACATACTGCTTTCTGGACTAAGAAAACTTTTCCTTTTAGGTATTAAAATACTTTTTTTAACGAAAGAAAAAAGCCTTGGATACAAAAAAAACATACCTAACTGAAGAGCTCAAAACTTTTTTTCGATTTTTAAGAAAATAATAGATTTTTTCAAGATTTTAGATAAATAACATTTGATAAAACATTTAAAAAAATTATATTTACATCCGAAAATACAGGGTAATTTTTTTATCACTATCTAAATTTTTTGTACCTACGTAAACTTTATGAAAATTTAACAGACCCATATTTTTTTGTTTCTGCGTTTCATATAAATACTAGCTGATGCCCGCAACTTCGTTTGCGTGTTAATTTTTTTTTGTACAGAGTACACAGATTGAAAACATCTATCTTACGTGATTTAGATTTTTACATACAAAAGTTTTTTCCCGCTAACTCCCGTTCGCGTGAGAATTTTGCAATATCCTGTTGCAACTAAGCTTTAAGTTTATTAAGGTACCTGCATGCCAAATTTCAAGCGTCGAACTTAAGCGGTTTAGATTTTTCATACAAAAGTATTTTCCCGCTAATTCCCGTTCCCGTGGAAATTTCTGGAATTTATTTCTTAGTGCACCTCTACGGCACCTAAGCTACATCCCTTCCAAATTTCAAGTGCCTACGTTTAGCCGTTTAGGCTGTGCGTTGATATGTCAGTCAGTCAGTCAGTTTCTCCTATTATATATTTAGATTTCAAGCTAGATCCACTAAAGCATGAAAATAAATCAAAATTTTTGTATGGAAAAAAAAACATCGTCCAATTGACTTGAAACTTTGTAATAGTACTCTTCAACACAATTTGTGACACCCGTATTTCTACGTTTTACAAAATTCAACCTCTAAGTCTAAGACGTTAAAAGGGGGTAAGTATCAAAATCTGAAAAATATGGAAAAAATATGTTTTTTCCTCCTTATTTACTTTCTATCACAGTTACTGACACAGAGAGAAAAATGTGGATAGTGATAAAAAAATGACCCTGTATATTTTCACATTATTTTTATCGAAAAAATATAACCTACGAGTAAGTATCTAAAAAAATGCATATTTTCACAAAAACAGTTGAGAAATAAAATACGACGTTTGACGTTTGCCTAATTTTAAAGCAATTTGCCACACACCACGGTGAAAAAAAAGAAAGTTCAAGCAATAGTCTAGAACTACAATTTTAAAAAGAATTGACATTGTAAGTAAAAGCAATAATTAGTTAAGGTCACGGACGAACGCATCGGTTGGTGAACTAGTTTCAGTTGGATATAATAAGTGTGTTAGAGTAGCAATCTCGATTTCGTAATACAAGTTAACGTCAATCGAAATCCGCAGAGAAGTGAATTGCAAAAAAGAATAAAAAATAAAATTAAAACTTGTTTTGATTTGAAGAGTAAATATTATTGTATTTTTAGTGGTTTTTGCTGTGCAAAATTGCGTCAAAACATAAGTCGCCTTGTTGTCAATACACCGGCGTAAATAGATAAACAATAAGTGTGTTAATTTATTTAACTATGTAAATAACTTAACTGCTTAAATGTGACTGTGAAAATGGAAAGGTAAACCTTTGGGGTTAAAATGCTCTTATTGATTTTTGTAGTAAAACCGAAACATTTCCTTCTATACTGGACTGGAAGTGAAAGAAAAACTCAGAATGTACCAGCTGCCTTTTCTTCCCAGGTAAAATTCTGTAAGTGGGGTATGAGGGTATTGCTGTATAATGGGCAAAATTCTGACCACCTCTCACCACTGAACAACGTGTTCCATCTGATAAACCTCACCATTTTTTTCAAAGGTGGCCTAAGTAGTTTACTAGAACCACTAATGATCTCTGCCTACCCCATTAGAGATTAGAGGCGTGAGCGTATGTATATAATGTTATAGGCAACTTGATTAACCGGGCAGTATTAATATGAACCGATCATTATGAATAATGACCAAGAGCGTCGGTCAAATTAATAAATTTATTACTTTGACCGGCCTATATTAATAACGCCCGACACGGTCCGTGGTTCATTTAAAAAATCAAGGTTTGAGATAGATTGAATTTATCACTTAGTCCGGGCAATATAATAAATTGGGCCGTGGCGTGAAACATGCGTGGGACACGCGCGTGACCATCAAGGTAGCGTACCCAAGCGTACCTAACCTAACCTTTTTTTTCTTTGGGAAAAGCTTACGCACATCCCCCGGAATCTATGTCGGACTCTAACCGACTAAAACTTCAAGGTGTTCCGCTTCTCATCACGGGGGCGGGATCACAGGTATCGCGCTAGTCTGGGGATAGTATCCGTGGCGGCGGATCGAGGGAGCGTCAAGCTCAACCTCTTTCTTTCGACGGGGGATTTTCCCCTCGGTTCGCGCCATTCGTAAATGGTTGCTTGGACCTCCACCTCCAAGTCCCACGGAGGGGATTTCGCCAAGACGCATGCCGCCTCAAAAGAGATGGTGCGGTATCCTCTGATCACCCTAATGACCTGCAACCTCTGCGGAGTCCGCAAGAGGGCTATATTTAGGGCCTTTAAGGTCTCAGACCAGACAGGGGCCACATAAAGGTCAATGGACCACACCACTCCCATTTACAGGCAGCGGCTTGCTCCTCTCGGTCAGCTGCAGCCGCCCGACAAAGCAGAGGCCACCTTATTAACCTAAGTTTAATTTCACACACTTATATGGTGTAATTTCATCTTCTCCATACCCAAAGGTTGCCGATAAGATATTGCTTCTTAGCAATGGGGCCGCCTTTTGTACCCTAACTTTATTACTGTTCATAATGTAACTTTTACTCTGTCTCATGTTCTGTAATGTTGGTGTGCAATAAAGTATATTTGTATTTGTATTCATTTATTTAACAAAAACACTACAGTTCATGTTTTATTACTTTGCCTAAGCTAAGGTAATCATTATTTATACTGACCGGGAAAAGTGATTACTCTTGTAGTTTTAATTAGATTGCCCACTTGATTCGGGCATTATGTATGCATGCATACCGGTCATTATTCATAGTGACCGGACTTATCAAGTTGCCCGTAACATATATGTATATACAACCGAAAGAATTGAATTACACTTAAATTTAATATGTAAATGACTACAGTATACAAGCTGAAATTTAATTCGTTGTATTCCTGCAAAATACTGATTTGCCTATAGCAGTATTATTGAAAAACAAATAAATATATATATATATATATATATGTAATTTAAAAAAAAATCCTAACCCGAAAGTTCAAGAGACAATGGTACCAGCCGGGGAGTAACCGTTCCGTCCGCATCTTCGCGCGGTTTTCCCTCTCCCTCACTCTCATCCCAGTCCAGTTGCTATTGGTTTGCAGTTTCATTCGAGTTTTTTTATTTTATTTATAATTTTGGCATTATTTGGTTGTTGTAAAAAATGAAACCTTAAAACAATCCTTCAATCGACATAACGTTATTTTTTTTTGCGGGAGTACAACGAATAAGATTTCAGCTATTATGTTACCGATGTCTTACCGACCCCTTTCAGGGGCGTAGTGTACAAATGTTAGGGATTGAAAGATCATTTTCATCCCTTCTATTTGAAAAGTGTCGCTTTGTTCCTCTATAAGCGGGAATAAAAGAGCTCTTTTCTTTTAAGAACTTTTTAAAAAATTCTTAAAAGATAATGGTTAATGGACCGATTTTAAAAATTCTTTTACAACACTAAATCCTACGTTTTTTGTTTTCGCTTTTTGAAGTCGTTTTTTTTTTAAGTATAAAAAGTTAATTTGTTTTTTTGAGTTGTAGAGTTTTGTTTCTACTTTCGCATAGCAGAGATTTGTATTAATGCAATGATTTTAGCTTATTGATGTTTTCATTTTTATTTTCCTTGTATTTGTAATGAAAAATCACAGTGTTTACCTCGGGTAAAAGACTTATTTAGTTCCTCGAACTATTGGAACTTAAATAAGTTACTTTCACCCCTAAAGTAACAAAGTACTATTAAAGCTATACACCTATGCCAGAAGGTTTGAGTTTAAGTAATCAATACAACTTACGGTCAGGTTTCTTCCCAATCGCCATGAGTGCATTCCCAAATATAGGTAGGGCCATTGGACCAGGAAGTTTGTTACCGAGTTTGTAAAGCTTGGAGTTCTGCTGCCATCGATACAAGAGCCAAAGAGTGGAGGCTATGACAACTAGAGGGTAGAATATCATCTGTGTCTGTGTCATCGGCGTCTGGTTGACGTTCTGCATGTTTGCGATTGTAGCTGACATATTGGGCTGAAAATAAAAATAAAGCTTTTTTGTTTGTATAAGGAGATTGATCGAGACAATCGGGCTCTTAGCTTGCTTTTTTTCATGCTGAATCATTGCGAAAAGAAATCGGTTTTGGCCCGATTTTGTTCAATCTAAAAAAAAAAACACAGATTTTGTGCATCACACGACTATCGAGCACATTGGAAATTAATCTATGGAGTTAGAAAAAATGTAATTCTGACTTTTTGACTTTTTTGAAAAAGGTTAAGCTACAGGGCAAGAAACCCTTAACCCAATTATCTTTTTTTTAGGCTCAAATTATCCAGAGGATTTTTTCACAAATTTTTGATATAATTTTTCGTTTCTAAAATATCGAGCGCCAAAATCATAAATTGGAAAAAAATTTTTTTTTTCACCATTTCGGCCATAACTTTTTTCGTTTTTGACTTTTTCGAATAATTCTTTTTGCAACTTACAGCTCTCGTAAATAAGCGTCTTTTTTTTTTAAATATTATATCTTCACAACTCTCCGAGATATAAGGGGATCGCACTTTTTCGTGGAATTGGAGCCTATAGGTACCTACTGGAGCGAACGAAAAGATATTTCCAATGTCAAAACTTTCAAACCCGATGTTAGGTCTTTTAATTTAAAAACCATTTATTTAGTAAATCGCACAGTCACTGTCATAATTTTACTAATGGTTATATATAATTATAGCCGAAAGACGTTCACTGCTGCTATTTTGGGATCCTGTGCCCGTCGCATCTATCAGACTTTGCAAGTTTTGCCAGATCATCGGTCCACCTTTTAGATTTATAATATTGGGTGAACGTGGGACCCCTTTTAAATAAGTTAGCGAAACGAACAAGAAAAGGAAATTTTGGAAAATTGATTAATTTTTACTTTGTCTGGGTAAGTACTCGGTAGGTCAAACGAAGACTTTATACATGAAACACCTTCATCAAACTTGCAATTTTTGAAATTCCTATTTATCAACCATACACCATACAAGTTGCAATATCTCACTACCGGGTATAAGGCCAGATTAATCGTACAAAATAAAAACAATTATGACACGAAAATTTTCAAATGAGTTTTAAACAGATGTTATGATACACAAACACATTATTTAACAAAACTTTAAATACCCACGGAAACGAAATTGCAGATAAAAAGCTGGAAAGAGTATTTGGGTTTTTTCGTTTTGTCACTGCTTTTGTTTCAGACATTCATTTACTATTGGAGCTATGTCGAAGCTAAAATTTACAAATTTTAATTCTTTATTGAAATATTAAACTGATTTCCTGGGATTTTTTTGTGTATTTAGAGAGAATCACAATCCCAAGTTTTCATAACTACCATATTATTTATTGTACTTTCTTTTGTCGTATGAATCTTTATGAATCTAAAAATAATTACTATTAATCCCTTAAAAAAGTAAGAGACTCACATTACCAAATTTTCTTAACTATCTAAAGTCATCTTATTTATTATACTTACATTTATCGTATCGATCTTTATGTATCCAAAAATAATTATTATTAATCTCTTCGAAAGATTTTACTTAAGCCATATGCAATTATGCACTCACGTATTACACTGATGCGTGTGGGATGCACTCCGCGATAGACTGACGGCGCGCAATTTGAAACAACGTTTTTACGTATAGGTACAACACTTTTATAATCATATTCTGTCATTGTTCAATGATTAAGGCGATGTTTTTTGCAAAAATAATGAAAGCTAATATTGAAGGTGGCAATATATATTTTTTTTACCAGCCCATATACGTCCCCACCGAGGGGCACTTATTTATGATATATAATTAAATCGTTTCAAGACTGTTTTTAAAAATTACATTGTTACATGAATTTACATTAAAAATAAAAAGTATTAATTTTTCTGTGTCACCATATTCTGGTCTTCTCGAAAGTGAATTTATGGAACTCAGCTGGGCTGTTGTGCTGTACCTAATTTATTACGTAGATGCACAATAACTCTATATCTCAGCGAACAAATACTATAATAACTCTAAAATAAAAATACATTCGATATTCGATTGCTTGTAACTTTTAAACGGCTGAACCAATTGCAATAAAATATAGTTATTTCGATTACGTCAGCTTTAAAAAAAAAAATAGTCCATTCGTTTAGGAGGTACGATGCCACAGACAGACACGATACACACGTCGAGGTTATAACAACTATCTTTTTTATCGGGGGGTTGCTCGGAAATGAGTCTAGTGAATTTTTGCGAAAGTGTTTTAGGGACCCAAAATAATAAAATTAGGTAAATTTCCTAAAATTGAACGACGTCATTAAGAAATTGTAACTTGACCTTAACAATGTGTTTACATTAGTTACCCCTAAATGTTCTGCTTACGGAAGAATGACGTTGATTGTAAAAAACTTTTTGTATTATTATAATATCTAATATATAAAAATCTCGTGTCACAGTTTTACTGTTTAAACTGCTCCGACACGGCCCGACCGATTTTGATTAAACTTCATATATATATTCATATAAATTGAACGACGTCATTAAGAAATTGTAACTTGACCTTAACAATGTGTTTACATTAGTTACCCCTAAATGTTCTGCTTACGGAAGAATGACGTTGATTGTAAAAAACTTTTTGTATTATTATAATATCTAATATATAAAAATCTCGTGTCACAGTTTTACTGTTTAAACTGCTCCGACACGGCCCGACCGATTTTGATTAAACTTCATATATATATTCAGTAGGTCTGAGAATAGGTTTATAACTAAAAAAAACTATAGAAATAATTCATATAACAAAACAACGTTTGTGGGGTCAGCTAGTCATTCTATAGATTTATAGATAACTTATAATTTAGTTTAGTAAAAGTAGGTAAAAGTTCAGGCTGCGGCTTTTGAGTAGTCTATAGAACATTACACAAATTCTCTACAAAACACAACCACAACATTTCAGCAAGGCTGAATTTCTAGATACGTTATCTTCTCCTGAATAAAATACAAAAAGATATTGACTGGCCAGCATAGAATATCAATGAAAAATATCTTATTTGCATTTTATACTCATCTCATCAATAAGTGTTAGTAAAATATTAAAAAATCCAGAAATTTTTTTGTGATTCTGAAACCCTACATATCATTTTATACTCAAAATATAACCTTTTGTGATTCATAAGTCACCCTGTTTGTATATTTAATTATTTAATTATATTAATTTAGGAAATCTTGCAGCATTACATTATGGTATATATATATATATATGTGTGTGGGTCTGCGTTAGCGTGAGTTCATGTATGTGGGTGTGTTTGAGTGTGTGTGTGTGTAAAGCTGTGTGTTTCTCCAACACCAAAATGCCCCCCAAAATGCCACACCAAAATGCCACATTTTCCTCCAAAATGTTTTCCTCCAACACGTATAGTAGCATAGCTACATCAGTAGGTAACCAATGTAACTATGTAAGAGCTAACTTAACTACGTAGTTCGATGAATGTGAAAACATTTTGTTAGATAATTATTTCTCGTGGTTTCATAGCTGCCTTGACTAGCATTTTTAAAACAGAAGATTGTCCTGTCCATTGAAATTTAGAAGTCACGTACAGACGCAACCGCTAGAAAGCTGAAATTTTGCTCAGAGATTTTCTGTGCGTTTTATACTAAGTATTGAGAAATGACATTTAGGTATTCCCACCGGAACGAAATCCAGGAAGTGCTCTAGTATTAAATAATTCTTGCATTAGTTCATATGTTATGTTACATAAAGATAATTTACCGTTCCAAGTGAAATTAGGACAAATAATTATTATGTGTGCATAAAAAATATGATGTCGCAGACTCTTGAGTTTTTTGGGACTTTTTAGGACTCTTACAGTATGTATGATCACAAACAGAAAAATATTGGTATATTTTACCTAAGGTTATAACATAAGACTCTATCGCCCGATCGAGACAGCCTTTCCGACTCAGTTTTACAGCATGTTTGCGCTCGCTAACTCGTTTTCTTGGCAGGTTGAACTTCCATCTTTCTATACACTCAAGCCTATAATTCCTGTGGTATAGAGGAACATTATGAGGTTCTAGTATTTCTTAAAGCCACATTTGACTAATATTCTGTAATTTTTTGGATGAAACCTTTGCATATTGATGATAGATTCTCAGCCTTTCAATCACGATACAGAAACACAAGCGTCCCACTTACTGGTGTCTACAGTATGAAATGGAAGAGTTGGTAGCTGAAACATTTTAAGTTTTTCTTTCATAGCAGCGTGGCAGTATTTGGAAGGATGGTTGAATAAGAGCACAATAGCGGTAGAGGAGGCCTATATTTAGCAGTGGACTGTTACAGATTGTCATAATGATGATGATATTTTTCTTCAACTCAAATTCTAGAGTCAGTGTGTATACATCATCATATCATCATCATCATATCAGCCTATTGCAGTCCACTGCTGAACATAGGCCTCCGCCAAGGTGCGCCACTTTGCACGATCCTCAGATTTTTACATCCAGCCACTACCCGCTATCTTCTTAGGTCATCTGACCATCTGGCTGGGGGCGTCCTACACTACGTTTGTCAAGACATGTATAATACATAAATAGGTAAAGGAGATATTATAAGATAATTGAAATGATAATAACAATGAAAGGCAATACCCCTGTTTAATTCAGAGGGCATTGTACAAACTTAAAATGTATATTTATAATGAACCAAAAGTTAACATTAAAATTTTTTCGTGTCAACATGTCAAGGGTATAAGTTAACACAATTGTGGTTTGACGTCAGTGTACTAAGTAAACAAGTAAGAACCAACACAAAGAAAGAGGTGAAAGTAATTTATTCCAATATAGTCCAGTGACAGTTTAGTGTTGGATATGGTTTCCCCCAAGTTAAGGAAAACTTGACCATACCTACACAATAAGAAGAAGAAGAAGGGAAATATTTAGTTGGCGCAGAGCCGAGTCTCGCCCTAACGCTATTCCGCCTTGGCGCGCCATAAGACCACCATCATACTTAGGTTAAATCACCAGAGCAGCTGCCGCAATGGGGTAATAAACTACCAATTTCTCACTTCAGATGTCGCCTTTTTGACTGATCCTAAAATTTGACGTGTAGCTGTCATTGTCCATATTATTTTCGTAAACAAACAATTTGTTTATATTATATTAATGAATTATGACGATTTGCGCAGCTATCAACTGCAAAAATATGGGTGTACATGTATTCCCCAAAAATCCAAAAAGAATAAAAAAGCAAATAATTATTAAAAAAACAAAATACCCGACTGCACACTAAAATAAAATGTATCCTATGACACTCCCGTAATCAAGACAAATCTAACGATACCTCATACATCAAAATCCATCAAGCCGTTTAGGCTACAGGAGGTCACAAAGGAACAGACATACATACATACTTACATACACTCGAAAAACATTACCCTCCTTCTTTGGCAGTCGGGTAAAAAAGGAGCTTTTATTTTCCTCAACTCTTCTTTCAATTGAAGTACACTCCATGTTGAGTACATCTTTGACTTGAATTTTAGTAATTATTTCCGCGAAAAAAATAATAACCACTTGCTCGCAATCTAAATAAAATTACAGTGCCGCAGCTTGACACGGAACAGTCAACAGTGCTACCACCTCTAAAGAGAGCTTTTAGTTTATAACCCCTTGCCCGATACAATTTAGTTGAAAAATAAATACATACACGTACACCTTAGTTCCCTCAGCGTAGGTAGAGCATCAATTGGTAACTGATAATGTATTAAATTGGCGACTAACCTATCATGAACTCTGAATTGTGTAAAATTATTCTGTAGAGTTGTTTAAGCACGTTATTTTTTGTGAAATAGTTATCTACTTAAAAATTGTGGTTTCAATTCCGTTTGAATATTTGGTTTCAATTTGAGAAGATACTCTATTTACGTAAGTGTATTTTGTGGGTGGTTTCAAGGACTTTTTTATTTCTGAATATTTTAAATAGGTATTCAACTTGTGCCCTTAAAAAATAATGTATAACGATTTTACGTCGTTAAAGGTAACATTTATTTGTCTATGAAATCCGTACATCCGTACATATCACGAAACTTACACAAAGTCGACTTTGCATTTCCGTGACAATGTTAATAAGCAAAGACATTTAGAACCTATATGAATTAAAACTTTTTTCCAATGGGTTCTAAATACAATGTGTAGTATGAACGGTCCATTTTGAGGAGTTCGCAAGCATTTTCATAAATCTGCACCCAAAACCATCTAACCGATTTTTTTTTTTTGTTTAACCGATTAAGTTTTTTTTTTGTTTTTGATGTATTGATTTTTGAGAGATTGCTGATTCTAATAGTGTATTAAAAAGACCTTGACAATAACTATACGAAGAAAGAAGAAAAACACACGGAAGGCTGTGGCCAAATCACATACTAAAAAGAAATACAAATCGCTAAGGTACGATAATTCCTACAAAATTCCTGATTTAATTGAAAAAGTAATTTTGTTGGAAATTTTATTTTACGCTTTATTGTTTAAAAAAATGTATGTAATAAAACAATATATATATATATATATATATATATATATATATATATATATATATATATATATATATATATATATATATAACGGTGCGCTAAAGTTTCTTTCAGAAAATTTATCGTTGAGTTTTGCATGTGGTGCAATACTCGTATAATCATTTTTATTGCACTGCCTGCCACTTAATGTAAGTAATTTGAACTTTTAAATTTGAT